>JACTOM010000933.1:7794450-8097636 GCA_015832385.1 Elymnias hypermnestra
TTAATCCCATCCGTAGGGAGACAATTCAAAAAACCAATTAAGACTAAATCGGTGGACAGAGTTTGGTGTTGTAGCTGTATATCTGTAGCCTCCTCCCGATTTGCAATTTCACCACTGGATAGCTAAAGCCTACAAGAATTTATTAGTCTAAGTAAGGGCTGTATCACATCGCCCGCAGTTCAAGGGAAAGCCCCGCTATTTTGAAGCTATTACCCGTTACGAGTCATATTCACGTACAACGACCGCCGCCGTCGATAACACAGCAACAGTTCATTTTTGTTTTTTATATATGTACTTCTATGTACCTGTTTACTTATAAACTTACGTATATGTATATATTATTGTGTGTAAATTTAATTCATATTTAGACACCACCTACCCCTTTTCTTGATAAAATCTTAAGTTGCCTGGATGAATTAGTTATTTAGCCATAAGGCCGCCTTTTTGTACCTTATACATAAATTAAAGCACTGTATATTTCTTATATCGTCTGTGATGTACAATAAAGTGTATTCTCTCTATCTGTCTTCTGTATATACATTTTACGATCGTGCTGACGCAAAAATGCGAATGTTCGCTAATGCTAACAGAGGGTCTGAATTCGATTCCCACCAAATTTGAGAAATTACTTTATGTAGTTTACCTAAGTATTAACTTGTGGAAGGTTTCTGCCGTAGATAGTTACCACCTCAAATGCAAAGACGTATTCTGGTGCGATGCTGCGTAGAAATCATATGAGGTAATTCAGGTTATATTATTTCACTGCCATACTCTATATCATCTCTTGCCATTAATCAGGCGAGATTATTTATAGTCAGGTGCCAATCTATCGGGAATAAAAAATAATATTGAACTAAATGAAATCGAAGAACTGAATTGCAATGTCCAAATTGTAGAATATAAAAAGTCTTATATTCCCCTGACAAAGTTTAAACATTTTTTCAACAATATATTGTCATTGTTAAAGTTTCCTTTCCGATTTGTTTTGAATTAATAGGAATCTTCTTCCAAATAAGTACAAACTATTAGTTTGGGATCTGTGTAAAATGTTCTATTATACTTTATTTAACAAAATATAAAATTAAAACAGTCTTACTAATAATTGTCCGGTCTACTATAACGTTAAGTTTAAAAAGCAAAAATAAATTGCGCACCAAAGCGACTTGTTATTTTCGTATAATTAAGACTTCTATAACTTTTAATTTACAAAACTTACTTAAAAACTTGACTTTTAATTGAAATTTTACATCGATTTCAGACAGTATTTCAATCATAAAACAGCCGTGGTGGTACAATTGTGCGAATATTTGCTTCGGTAGCAGAGCTTGTAGTTTCGATTCTCGGTGGGGCAAATTCAGGAAATTCTATTTTCTAATATGTCTGATTCTACTAGTCTAGGATCAGATAAATTAGAAAATGGCTTCGGCCGTAACTAACTACCATCCTAACAGTAAAAATATGCCGCCAACCAAAAGATTTGTGTTCCGGTACGATACATACATACATAGCATCACACCTCATTCCCATAGGGGTAGGCAGAGACATCATCCTTCCACTTGCCACGACCCTTGCATATCTCCGGTACGATGCGTTGTAAAATCCATAAAAGGTATATTAATTTCCTCTTGTCCTTGCCCCATCGATCTTAGACTGTATTATCACCTATCATCAAGTGATATCACCATTACTTGATAGTGATCTCACCAACTAACGCATCATAATAAAAAAATACATTACTGTCAACCCTTTAGTTCGACGAGGTGTATTGAAAGTGTGCGTAAAAGGCATGCATTTCTTTCAATGTATGTGTAGTATTTTTACAGTTTTATTGATATACACGCTATTCTATTCCTTCTTGCTAACGGATTAAGGTAGATTTTTCCGTATGTGAACGGTTATACACCGATTTTAAAGGAGTCTATTGTGTGTACTCGAGGCGGCCGACGCTTTCTATTGAAGCTATTGTTTTTCTACAAACGGCACACAGTTGTAGTTTTTAATACATTACCCGGCCCATGGATATACGGATTATTATGAGTATAGAAAAATGTTATTTTATTATTCGTATATTGTCTGATAAAGAGGTATATGATCACCTACTGGGGAAGGCGGCCAATAATTTGATTCTGACAATTTTATAAACAAATTATTCAAAACTTATTAAAAGATTGGCTTTATTTTTCATATAAATTTACATTAGATAGATAGAACCTCACATGGCTATTATGGAAAAAATATATATTGTAACCAATTTATTATATATAGATATATTTACTTAGACTACTGTTATGTTTGTAGGTTTTTGTTAACGTTAACTACAGCTCGTGGAATACGTTTTAAAATATATTTACATCGGAAAATAATACCATATGTAACATTCGCACTTTTTTTGGTCTGATCCGATTGTAGTAGTAAAAAAACACATAATTAATTAGTCAAAGAAAATATCATCTATGAAATTGCGAAATGTTACTTTTCGATTTTTCATGTAGAGCTTTATCTACACGAAAAAATCTAAAAAGTAACGCAAACTAAATATTCCAAACTAAATATTATTCAAATTCTATATCTAGTAAATTTCATCACTTAATTCACATGATATCTCACCACTCAATTTTAAACTATTTACCTTGTTATATAACGTTCTCAAAAAGGCATAAAAAATAAAAGTTTTTGTAATATACAAAGTTGTAGAATCATATGGCCGTGAAATCATTTACAAAGAGAAAACTCAATATGACAATACAACGCTAAAAGTTCCCGAAAGTCATTTTCAACTTAGGAGTAATGTAGTGTGCATTGAAATCACCCTTGTAATCACTCCACTACATGTCGCCAAATAAATGTGCATCTTATTTCCTGAGATACAAAATTCAAATTTCTGTGTAACAGTGGGACGACTCCAACTTCCCCTTTCATAAAGGGATACAAATTGTGAAGAGACGACGATCAAAGTGAGGATGAATGGCAGAGGGAATTACTTGCGCCTGCGACTTGTAATTCTTGCTCTTGATTTCTTTATTCAGACGTCATAAATCACCGGTACCCGCTGTGTTTGATTAAAACGTGCGATGAATGATCGCCCACAATAATTTGGTGTAATTTGGCAATTTACTTAAGAGCCGGTGCTAATATGAGTAATTTATAATAACTTTTTTCGGAGTATGTTTTACTACTAACTAAAATGGCTGTTACAGCATACACAACAAGATGTTGTGAGGCTGGAGATATGACAAGTGTCTGAAGGTCTTGACCTAAGAATTCTTTCTACCTTTGAAGCCGAATTTCAAATGGGCAAAGTTAGTCTGAAAGGGGAGTCTTACACTAAAGCCGAATCTTGAGGTCTCCAAGACCGAGGTCACATTTTAATAAGGCCAGACATCAGGTTTTTTGCGCTAGTATCAATGAAGATTTTTCGTCATAAGAGTATTAAAATATTTGGCAAAGATACATAAAACCGATTAATCACGAGTTCTATATTAATATGCACCCGATCATTTTGAATTTTGGCAATGTAATGACATACTTGACTTGACTGCCTCATTGCTCTAGTGGTTCGCATGTCGACTACAGACGAGGTCCTTGGTTCGAGTCTCGAGTTGGGCCAATTCAAAAATCGATATTGAGGTTTCTATTAAGATTTTCTCAATATTTGCCCGAAGTTGGGAAGTTTGCGGTGGGTCTATGCTCTAAAAACCTTCTTTCACATGAGTGGGGAGGCCTGTGCCCAGCAGTGCAAGGCATTAGTAAAGTAACAATAAATTAATTTCCCGCTATTACCTTTGGATTTGGAACGAAATGGCAGATACCGCTTTTCACAGATATATATATATATATATATTCAGATTATTCCTTCCTAACCTTCCTGTAAACGTCTCACAAAAAAGTTTAACTATGACGTAGATTAACAAATATTTTAAAAATCCTTATTTGATCTTTTAAGATCTAAATACCAACATGAGCTTTCGAATTGATGCTTTTGTTTTATTTACATACTAGATGTTTCCAGCGGAGTCACCCACGTAGTTCTTTCGTAGATCCCTAAAAGTATGAGGAAATGCGTCCCTTATTAGGGTCTACGTCCGAAAAGAAACGTATACAGTGCTTGTAATTTGTACTATATGTTGTTGTTTATATTTCTACTCGAGTATTTATTACGTAATTTCATTTTCTAGATAAATGTTTCCGCTCGCTTCTACTATATTTAAATAGTTATTCTACTATTCAAAGCGTAGAAATATCTATCAAATCAGTGATCATTAAAATTGTTCCAGACGTTCTTAAGTTGTAAATGATGTAACGAACACGAGGGTTGTTTTATAATATACATGTACATAAATTACAAAGTGAATAGGTTAAGCTTTTAAAACCCTTTATAAATTTAACAAGCTTAATTAAGAGAAGCTCCAGATTTATCAAAATAATAGACTTATTTTTTCTGGTGTTTCCGGCACTTAAAGTAACCATAATAAACTTGTTTGAAACAGCTGTTGCTTACACAAATTCATTAATATGCTTGTCTTGTCTTCAATGCAATCGCTGCATTGTGTTTATAGGATTCTCTCTTTTTTATTACATATTAAACCGCTATTTTCTAGTCATTAGCTATAAAATTTCTTGCTCAAAGTGTTGTTATATTAAGTCAGTAATGGTGGCATGAATGTCATGAGTAACACTTATGTTGGGTACACAAGTTATTTACTTCTGTATTTTAATACACTATGTGTAATGAGATGATTTGGTTATGATAATATACTAAATATCATTGTTCGTGACGCTGTAGAATAATAGTGTTAAGAAAATTGCATATTATGTAAAAAACTAAGCTATGAAGTCACGCTGGTTCATCTTTGTATGGTGGGCCTATGTATCAAACATACTTTCTTGTATTTAATAGGCTATTACAAACTTGTTTTTATTTAGCAAACAAAACATGAATATCACAACGTTAAAATGTTAGGTTTTTATTACCGAAACGTAACTTTTTGCTTGGCGGCACGTCTTATTTATTTATTTTATTTTATTCATTACGAGAAATAACATAAATATTCATTTTAAAGAGTGCGAACATAACTGTCAAGAGTTTTTCTGTGAACCCTGTCGTCGACAATTGTTTAAAAAATATCACATATGGAGAATTATAAGTATAATATAAAAAATATAACATAATTCACATACAGGTGATTTTTTCCTATCCAAGCAGTGGTCATTTATACTTTGTATTCGTTTGATGTTGTTTGTATATAGTATTGTTTCAGTTTATATTTAATATTCCTCTTAGTTAAGACTTCCCTCATTGTTTTAGGCAGCTGATTTATTTATATATATAGGTAGGGTATTATGTAATGCAGCTGTCTTTTACCATATAAGTTATTATATGTGGGTAGTTGGAGTTTTTGGTCGTCAAGTTCTGTCCGAAACAGAATACCTCCTATGTATTTTAACGATGATTTTATTAAAATATTTTCGGTTAATAGGGTTAATTCAATATTTTCGGTAATAGATATAATTTTTCAAAATGCCAATAGTTTACGGTAGTCATCGCCACGTGATTTTTAATTTATTAAGGACTATTTCTTTTAGAATACGCAAGTGAAGTTCATTTTTTTACTAAGGACTTTAAGTAGCAAAGGCCGAAGCTTCCTACTAGTCCAGACTCAAAACAGATAAAATATGTGATTTCCTAAAGATGGCTTGACGGGAATCAAACCTGGGGACCTCTAAAAAATATCTCGCACTATGTCGCCAGAGAGCCTGTCGAACTATGAACTCGTTGCATCAACAATGCGAGTGTTTGCATTGGGTAGACCCCAGATTAAATTTCCAGTTGAATAAATCCACCGTCAGATCCGTGACTTCAAGCTATTAAACAATCTGGTAAGCTGTAATCGCCTTCCGACTGACTTAAGTCTGTTTTGGACATGTGACATAAGGTGTGTATCCAAAAGGAAATGACTGCTTTGGATAGATAACCAACAGTATCCACAATATTTTCACATTTTACTTCCACAACAGAGAATAGCCTCAATTGAGCAGTGGTGCAATACTCGCATTACTAACTGAGGTCCCGGGATCTATCTCAGGTAGGGTGAACTTAGAAAATTGCATTTTCTAATTGCGGCCATGACTAGTTACCATACTGCCAGCAAAGATATTACCGCCAAGCGAAGAGATTTGTGTTTCGGTACGATGCTATGTAGAAACCATAAGAGGGAATTTGCCTCTTTTCAGATTAACACGCCGTCTTAGACTCTATCATCATTTACCACGAAGTATGAATCCAGAATAGATTACGTTTTCTCGTGTTAAAAATTCATATTGAAATCGGCGAAAATGACATTAAAAAATCGCAAATTTCATTAATTTAAACATTTTTATTAATTAAAAACTACTCATGTTATGAATTATGTCGTTATTCTGCCAAAGCAGCGACGTGCCCACTCAATTCCTTTTACACTTTGATGGGAACTGAATGTGATGGAATCGGGGATAGGTGATCTCCAATACAGTTCAATGAGTAGACTCCCGTACCGAGGTAAAAGGGTACATTACTTTTCATTTCTTTGCTAATAAGCTCTTGTAAAACTTTTATATTTACCGTTGCCGTAACACTTGCGGGATCGAACTCCAGACAATGACCAGTGAAGTTGTTAAATTAAAAGTAAGGGAGACGTTGGTTGACCTATATTAGACTGGCTGACCCGGCAAGCGTTGTTTTGTATTAAATAGGAGGAAGAAGGTCAGATATACAAATATGTGCACTGAATATTCCAGAAGAACGCTAAAGAATAAAAACATTCTGGATCATATAGTCTTTTCTGTCTATATGTGTACATGATGACAATAATATGGTACCCTGCAAATAAAATGAATATGGCCATCGATATATTGCTACATTATATCATAACATTATTTTCTTTAATTTGACTTCTTTAAATTCTTTATATCTTTTGAATAGAATATCCGATTTTAATTTATATTTTCCGAAGTAGTTTACAGGTATTGAACACGTTCGTAAACTTTTGAAAAAAAAAAAATAGTTAAAGTAACATAACTGGACTTATGATCTTATGGACTTTTTTGTAGAAATTAATACGTTCTCTAATGTTGTAGAATATATTTTGCTCTATACTCAATAGTTTCCGCAGCGGGAGCGATGACAGATAATTAGTGACTAATTTTTTCACAGTGAAAGTTGGGTATGGCAGACGAATCACAATGGTAAAATAAATGTGGTAAAGATGAGAGCGTTGAGAAGCATGAGTGGATTAAAACTGAGTGACAGAGTAAGAAATAGTGTGATAAGAGAACGTTGTGGTATAAAAGAAGACGTAGTGACTAAAATTGAGAAAGGTATGCTTAGATGGTTTGGGCATGTAGAGAGAATGAATGAAAGGAGACTGACAAAAAGGATTTATGAGTCAAGAGTGAATGCGAAAGTTGGAAGGGGAAGACCAAGGCGAACGTTCCTGGACCAAATCCAGGACATTTTAAATAACGGCCAGGTCAAGAGTACTCTAAACCGACGAACTTGTATGAAAGGTTTAATGAGAATGAAAGAAGCGAAGGAGATATGCAAGGATCGTGGCAAGTGGAAGGATGTTGTCTCTGCCTACCCCTAAGGGAATGAGGCGTGATGCTATATATGTATGTATGTTTTTCACACTTTGGATTACATTATGCGTTTTTATTAAGAGTCCCTATTTTTTTGAGAAAGTAATTGGGGTTTCCGCTCAGTGAAAGTGCAGTTTTCTAATGTTGAAAAGAATTTTGAAATCGGTCCAGTCCTTTTTTTGTTTAGACATTATAAACATACGTACAAAAACAAAAATGTTTCCTCTATATATTATTCATATCACTGCCTACATTTAGCCTTTTCATTTGGTATCTTTAAATAAAGCGCAATAAATGTCACTCGTTATAGATGCATAACTATTTATTCGCAATGTTATTTGTTAAACGGCCACAGTATGGCTTTAAAATATAGGCAAATAGTTGATTTGTATTTTTTCGACCATTTTATCGCGCTCTGGCTGGATTTATGCACACAACATTTTTGTATACTATAAACATTGGAGGAAGGTTATACATTTTGTATGGTAATGGTTTTTTTGGTGATGTTAGAACCAGAAACGATTTTCTATCATCCATTCTGATATTAAATATTAGAAGGTTAACTTTTTTTCCGCTGGAAAATACATTTGCGCACCCCTGCCACGAGACAGGGAGTGTGGGACTAGCCGTCAAGGCCAGAATACCCTCTAAAACCCAGCGACACCTTCCTCGCCCTAAATTGGAAGTGTTAGAGGCTCCCTTGCGCATTCATCCTGATACTCCCGGATCAAACCAACTGAAGATGTTCAAGGAGGAGACGAGAGGCGTTCGTAAAGACGCCTCCTGCTGCCCAGCCTCCTCCGCAGGGGAGCAGCATCTGTTGCAGTTTCCCGTTCTCGCTCCATTGCCTCCTTCAAAGAAATGACAGCTTCGCAGAAAGAGGCAACAGCATTCCATTCTATCTCACATCCGCAGATCAGCACATCCGCACATGCGGCAAGACGTAGAACTCAACTTAGCTGCTTTTCAGTTCCTACAATGCAATATACAAGCACTGTCACAAGTAAACGAGCTTATAAAAGAAATACAGTAAAATAAAAAATAAAACTATAAAAAAAAATTAACTCATTAGCTTAACATGAGCTGTGAGGGAGTATGTAGTATTTAAGGGTAGTAGTTCCAAAATCAATAAACGCCAAATACCATAGAGAAAACCATATTCCAACAAAACATACGAATAAACTATTCCTTGCTAAGAAATTAATTAATTTTAATTATAAAATTGAGACTAAAAAAATATTATAATATAAACAAATAAAATAAAATAAATTTACAGAATAATAATTGGAATTAAAAATAATGTATTCCTACTGTCCAATTCGTTTCGGATTTCTGGGTTTCTAAAAACCATTGCTTGCACAGGACTTTGAACCTATTGACAGACTTGACAGATTTGACATTATCTGTATATTAATTCGTGAAACAAAAATTTCATATACAGTTTTATGAAAAGAGTATGAAATCCCACACTTATAGTTTATACACAGTTCACAATGCCAATATTTTTTTTTTAATTAAGCATATAAAATACGTAGAATTAATAAAAAACACTTCACATTTCACATAGCATCACGCCTCATTCCCATAGGGGTAGGCAGAGACAACATCCTTCCACTTACCACGATCCTTGCATATCTCCTTCGCTTCTTTCATTCTCATTAAACCTTTCATACAAGTTCGTCGGTTTAGAGTACTCTTGACCTGGCCGTTATTTAAAATGTCCTGGATTTGGTCCAGGAACGTTCGCCTTGGTCTTCCCCTTCCAACTTTCGCATTCACTCTTGACTCATAAATCCTTTTTGTCAGTCTCCTTTCATTCATTCTCTCTACATGCCCAAACCATCTAAGCATACCTTTCTCAATTTTAGTCACTACGTCTTCTTTTATACCACAACGTTCTCTTATCACACTATTTCTTACTCTGTCACTCAGTTTTAATCCACTCATGCTTCTCAACGCTCTCATCTCTACCGCATTTATTTTACTTTTGTGATTCTTCTGCCATACCCAACTTTCACTACCATACATAAGTGTTGGCACCAACACTCCAGCATGCACTGCCAGTCTAGCCCTTTGAGACACCATCTGGCTATTCATAAAAGCATGCAGAGCACCATTTACCATATTCCCTGCATTCACTCTCCTTTCGATATCACTTTCACATGTTCCATCTTTTGTAAATTTAGATCCCAAGTATACAAATTCTTTCACCTCTTCCACTTGTTCCCCATCTATCAAAATATTGCCATTCATCATAGATTCATCTCGTTCAAAAAGCATAACTTTCGTTTTGTTTACATTCACTTTCATTCCTTTCCCTTTCAAAGCTTCATTCATAATATTTAGCATCTCCTGTAGCTCGTTAGCGGATGACGCAAGTATTACTTGATCATCAGCGTAGAGTAAACATTTGATGAGTAATTCATTCATTCTTAACCCATACATACTTTCTTTTAAATCTGTCAAACATTTATCCATGAATAGGTTGAACAGCCATGGTGACGCAACACATCCCTGTCGAACACCTCTTTCGACAGGAAACCACTCCGTGTACGCTCCGTTTATTCTGACACAGGCACTAGAACCCTCATAGAGAGACTTCAATGCTTGGATCAGACAACCGCTCACCCCATACGTAGATAACGTTGACCACAGCTCATTCCTCACCACTCGATCATAGGCCTTTTCTAAATCTACGAAAGCGCAATAAACTTTTTGGTGTTTAAAAAAACACATTGCTCATATTACCGTACACATACACGCATATAGAGTATATATGCGCATTTGTTAATCGCTGAAAATTATGTCAAATTCCGTAAGGTTATATTAATAAAGTTTATATTGTCAAAAGCACTTAGCAGGTTACTTATGTGGTTAACCTTTCCTAAAATTTCTGATGTTGTACGTAACTTCATTAATTTTTTCTTTCATACGAACATACTTCTGATTAAGCACATCACAAAAAGATTTATCGACGTGATGCTGTGGACATAGGGACTCATTTTTATGTATATGTCGGAGAATAAGAGAGATGGGCGCATAAAGCATAGGGACCTCCGCCGACATCGTCATTAATGGCATCCATAATTTCCACACTGTGGGCGTCAGTAATGTTGGTGCAATCAAACACTTTATTAATTAACTCAGATTGTAATGTTCGATCACTTAATGTTCACGATATTAATTTACACAAACTCATTAATAATAATAGCCACGAATGAGACAGTTTAAAGGTCGACCGCACCGGCGGGCCGTCACCCGAGAACTGGGGAGAGGCTCGCCGGATTGTCACTTATTGACTCTGCGCCACGCCGATAGACAGATGCGCACGCCGATATATATAGATTATTGCAACAACTTTTTTGATTATAGTCTTTGTTAAACCGGTAGCCGCTGTATATTATATCGAGCTGTATATAATAGTTAAATAAATCTTAATAATGTTCAACATTTTTATTTAAATTAACTATGGTCGAATTTCGATACTTAGATAATTAGGCAATTCATTCAATATTTTTCAATAAATTTAAAATTTTCAATGAATCAATTATGACGTCTACGGAAGCGTGAAAAGATCTTGCCATCTGAACGTTGTTTCATTTTCAAGCAACGGGTGCTCGTCAATTGTTTTGTCCAATTACACAACAATGCATGAGCGCATATTGCAAAGTGTTTCATCCCACATTCAGAGCTATCATTCAAAGTTAAGCTTGTAATCAGATACCGCCTCTTTAATAATATTAAATAAATGTGATGTCCGTAATTGAAATTTGGTAGGAATATTCCTTTTGCCGAGTAGAGGTCGTGTTACTTATTTGTAAAACAATTTGCCTAAATTAATGAAATCGCTAGCCAAAATACATTCCACGCAAGCGAAGTTGCGGATTCAGCTAACTTTATAATAAACACTACAAATGTTATTCATAAAACTTCACTATAAGTGAGTCTTATCACTACAGCAATCGCGCATAGAAAACTTTTTATGACAGTAGTAGATGGGAGCGTTCAAATCAATACTGCCAAAAATTATATAACTGTATTATAACTTACCATAATGCGAGGAGATCAAATTCAATCGCGATTTTGTCAGAAATAAACAATAATACGAATTCTCGAAACAATCCTTCACCATTGGTTATGATAATTAATAATTTGACCGTATGTATTTTATATGACCTTTCACGTACTGCATTTTTTTTTTCATTAGTAGTCAACAAAAAAAATTACGAAACAGTAAAAAAATCTAATAAAACATGAGAGAATGATATGAAATGAAATCTTTATCGATACGAGTTAGTCGATATAAAATTGTTAATCTTCCCTATAGATGTTGACATGTCTTTCCAATCTGATTGCCTAACAAATTTGATTTCCGTTTCCTTATTAACCAGCTACTTCACGATGGTATTGTCACTAGGAAAGTGGGTCACTTTCCCGGTTGATACACATAAGCTTGTAATTAAAAAGCCATAAAAGGTTGTTTCAAAAGTCAACGATTAAAGCTGCCCTTTATAAAAATCAATAAATCTTTGAACAACAACGCCATATCAACACTCAACAATTGAATTGAAGATCGAAACTCGTATTTTCACCCCGATACCATCATTATTTATCGATGATTGTGTGAAATAAATAATATTACCCAGAAAGTGCAATAATTGCACCGTTGTGGGCGATCCAGGGATCCGGTTAATATGAAACAAGAGTCGGCTTCACTAGATTTACGATACTGCAACAATATATATTTTTTGTCCTTAACACCATCGTAATATTATGTACATTTCCTTCAAAGAATAAATAACAAAGTTTTATATTTTTGTGTAATTCTGTTGTAAGATTCCAAAACCTTTTTTTCACTAAATTAAAAACACAAATTTAATGTATTTAATTGCTGTCTCATGATTTGTTTAAGTTAAGTAAGTAGCAGCCTATTAACGTCCCACTGCTGGGTACAGGCCTCCTCACTTATAAGAGAGAGGGATTTTAGAGCATAGACACACTACGCTGCTCCACTGCGGATTGGCAGGCATAGTACACAGATGCACTCTCTATTCCCTCACTCTCATAGTTCAATGTGATGGGATTCTGACACGATAGGAGAGAGATCCAGCGCAGGCGACCGACGGCTTAACGTGCTCTTCGAGACACGGGGGGGGGGGGGCACACCGCCAACATCCCAACTTAGGACAAATATTGAGAAAATCTTAATAGAAACCTCAATCGATGTGGAATTGCTCATAATATTTGTATAAACAACAAAGTTTAAGAAAACCGTGGAGGAATTTGTATATTTACGTTTAAGTAATTTCATTATATTCTAAAAAAAAAACAAGCATATAACAATCAATACCTTTAACGTTCAATATTAATTCTAGTAAACATTAACTATTCCCTTTCCCATGAAATTTTTGGGATAAAACGTAGTATGTGTAATGTGTACTCTGTAACAGCATACTTGGTATTTGGACAGGTACTTTTTATGTGTACATAAAAAAATTGTTAATAATACATGACGACCTTGCTATAGTAATAGTGTTAAGTACTCACTTCTATAGCAAAATCTTAGGTTTCATTCTGGGCAGGGCAAATTCGGGCAATTGTATTTTCTAACTTGTCTAGTCTGCAAACTGCCTCATTGGTTTGGTAATTAGCTTGTTCGACTACAGATATGAGGTCCTGGGTTCGAGTCTCGGGTCGGGTCAATTCAAAATTAAATATTTTTTTAAGATTTTCTCATCATTTGCCCGAAGTTGGGAAGTTGGCGGTGTAATCCACCCCGAGCCTCGGAGAGCACGTTAAACCTTCGGTCCTGCGCCTGATCTCTCTCCTGAGAGTGCACTTGTGTACTATGCCTGCCAATCCACAATGGCGCATCGTGGTGCGTCTATGCTCTGAAACCCTCGCTCCTCGGGAGTGAGGAGGCCTGTGCCCAGCAGTGGGACGTTAATAGGCTGCTACTTACTAGTCTGCTAGGCTATGCTATCATTCTACCAGCCAAATCGTGCCGACTGGCAAAAGTATTGCGTTCCAGTACGACGAAGAATCCCATAAAAATTAATTTGAGTCATGGTAAATTCTGCATTTAAACTTAGACTTTATCAACAGTTGCCATCTGGTTAGATCACAGCCAAGCGCTAAAGTTATTTTATTATTTTATTATTATTCATAAATAAAAAATGTGTAGGCAAGGTGAGTTTAACAAGAGCTGCCTCTTCAACTATTGCTTTTGTAACCGGTCGTACGAACCGGTGGTTATTTAATTGCGTCGAATTCATTTGCCCAAGCTGGCCTTTGTTTGCCAATATTGAATTCCGGAAAAACATGGCGTGTTTTTCTTTGGCTCTTCTGAATGTTTGATATATTTGCTATTTTTCTCGTTTCGGTCGTTTTATTTAGTAAACTAAAAAAAAAAACAATTCATATGAAATAAACCTTTTTAAAGTCAGTTTTTACACCATCTAGCACGAACCTTTAAACTCTATGTAGAGAAAGACCTTTTTCGTAAGCTTTCATTAGATGGCGCTGTAGAATTTCTCGCAAATAAATTTAATTAAGCGATTAATGTATTAACATCATGTGACATTCACTATATGATAAAGAATTGTATTTGAGCTTTAGTGAGTTTTAAAGCACAATATTTTGATAATGATTGAAAATATGCACACGATTTATGTATGTATGAGCATAGGGTGAGCTAATAGTAGGAATGAATAAACTATGTTGTATTGATATTAAATTTATCATTAATTAATTTTAAAATTAATAATTTACGTGTTCGATTGCAGGTAGAACTTTAAGAAACACTTTATTAATGATATAGATAATTGTTATCGAATTAAAATTTCACCTTATATTATTATATTTATTCACCGATAGTGTTGGGATATTAGAGATAAATTATCGAAGGTTGCTTCCTTTGGCTTTAAAATTTAAATTAATATTAAAAAACTAAAGGCATTGCAAGCTTTTTTTTTGCTGTTACTTTTGTTTCCTTAATTTTTGTTTTCATTGTATATATGCTTTGATTTATTTTTATTCTAAAGTAATCTATCGTACAATGTATATGAATGCAATAAAATGGTATATCTTTCTATTAAAGAGTTTGTTTACACGCTAATACAATATCGTCCAATTTATGTATATCTCATAATATTTGTATAAACAAAAAAGTATAAGAAAACAGTAGAAGTGGACTGCATTATATTATTAAATAAAACTTTGCCTGTCACAAAGAAATATCAACAGTACCACGAATCTAAAAGGTAAATATTTAACAGATTCTTAAGAAAGAAAAGGCCTCTTGTTGAGCAAAGACCGAAGTATTGATCGCTAAGCAACGCAGCCATATCTTTTTACGCTGGTTACCCACTAATGTTTAAATTACTGATGCATTGAAATACGTACCAGGAATTTACAATATATGTTGTTAACAATTTTCTAGGATTTCTAGAGACCCCGTAAATATTTTATTAAACAATCTTTACTGACAGATAAAGAAATAACTTGACACGAAAAACGCTTATTACTAAATGAAATGCAAATGATATTTGTATATTATAAGTCATTTCCTTTGTTTAATTATTTTTTAATAAAAATCTGTACTATTATAAAAGGAGGAATAATTTAATCGATACCGGGATAAACTCTAGATACGTTAAATCTTTAAAAAAATCTCACCTATTGAAACCTCTTTAAATAAACATAGGAATTTTACTGTTATTCCAGCTAATCTTTGATCTGACTATAACGTAATTTTATAAAGTATAAGGTATTTTAACTCGCTATCGCTTAAAGGAGTTTGGCCAATTTTGACATTTCCTTTTCAATTGAACTACTCTTGACGAATATCTTAGATATAAATAAAATTAAATATCAGATTGAATCATCGAAAAAGCTAGTTTGTTAGTTTATCTAGTTATTTCAAGCTCCAATTCTGGTGCGTTAAGTAATTACTATTTTTCCGGCGGCAATCCGAATTGAATTGTTATTATCTAAACGATTTCTTGAGTCCATCTTAATACACACAAATAAGACGGATTCAGCTACATACAGAAGAATTACAGATATGTTTATTTTAAAGTAACTGTCTCATTGGTCTAGTCAGTCTAGTGATCAGCTTGTTCGGCTAAAGACATGAGGGTTCGAGATACGGGGTTGGGCAATTTTAAAAATCGATCTTGAGTTTTCCGTTGAAAAAATTCTCAGTATTTGCCCAGAGTTGAGGAGTTGGCGATGTGTTCCACTCCCGTGCCATGACCTTAAAAGACTAAAGAGTGCACTTATGTTATAGCGCATACACTTGTATATTATGCCTGACAACTCGCTGTGGAGCAGCGTGGTCGTTCTAGGCTCTCTCCTATGCGAGAAGAGGCCAGTACCCAGCAGTGGGACGATAGTGGGCTAATTCTTACCTTCTTTATATAAATTAGCATGGTAAATCTACCAAGCAACAACCTAGACACTAGCTATAAAGAGTCCAACACAGCGTCTATAAAAAGAATTGCGCTATTTACGTTAGTGTAATGTAATAATGAAGATTAGTCGAACCTAATTCAGGTCAACAAAGATTTCGTTGGAGCGAAATTGAACGTGAAATTGTAGTTCTCGGCTCTACAGAGAGCGCATTAACCTGTCACCCCAACTATCATCACAAATGTCGAATGACAAATGTTAACTGACAGACAGAGGCCTCGGGGTACATTTACAAATTTATCAAAGTTTTTTATTGCTCCATTAAGTGGTGTATTGTAAATATTCAAATATATAACAAACAGTTGAAACAATAACTAACTCGCTAGGAAATACTTTTACGCACTCCTTTCCCTATGGCAGGGAATGTGCAACTCGCTAGCTTGGCTAGAATACCCAGTAAAACCCAGAGACAACTTCATCAACCTGAATTGGAGGTGTCAGAGGCTCCCCTGCTCATTCGCCCTTACGCTTCCAGATGCAATCGAGGAAGGGGATTTATGGAGTCAAGAGGACATTTAAAAAGACGCCGCATGCCACCCAACCTCCTCCATCTAAAGGGAGGGGTACCAACCCGAAATGACAACCTCACAAAAGGAGGCTACTGCATTCTTTCCTATCTCACTGTCAAGCATTAAACATCGAATGGCCTGCCTAGTTTTTAACCCATTCTCTGTTCTTGATTTCTTGATACAGTGCAACCCCGATATAACAAACCCAAAGTGACTTACATAATGGTCATATTCCAAGTAATTTATTACAACGTTTTATTATATAGATATAAGGCTGGATTACAAACTGTTTTAACAAGGTAAGGGACTAGTAACTTGGCCTCAAATAATAATGACAGCCTTATGAAGAATTTCACGTCTCTAAAACTGTCGAGAATTGCTATTGTATTATGGAATATAATTGTAAAATTAGGTGGGAATAATTCATAGTATACGTTATGTAATGCTTATGGATTTAAATAAATCGTTAAATAGAAATAAATAGCCAGACTCTACTTATGACTAATGACTACGAATGACTAAATTCACAAACATATTTCCCAAGCCAATTTTCCTTTAGTTGTCTGCTGGCAAACGATGCAATCAGGTTTTTAAATCTGTCATCTTGGAGTCGCATGATAGCTTTTTGAATAAAAAGCATTTAAAGTTGTTGGTCTACCTTAACCTTTGATCATTAAACCTAATTGGAATTTATCTTAATTGCTTTATTAGGTTATCGTTACGAGTTTATGAAGGTCACCTGTTGATCTTGTGACATGAATACTTATTATTTACATTCAATTATTGAAGGATGCAAATTTTGATTCCTAATATATTGATTCTTTAAATATGTTAGGAAACTTATTATGTTATTGAAATAAAATTGCTAAATTATGTACGAACTAGTAGAAATATGTGAAAATCCGTGCTTAATGACTTAAACAGTCATTCTAAAATCTAATCTAAATTTCAAGTCAAAAGCGTATAGTTTTGATGATAATGAATGGGTAAGTTTAATCATCCATAACATGTTCGCATTATTGCCTTTCTAAAAAACCGTTTTGGGGTATTTAACGAGTATACCTAGAAATGGTTTTTGTCTTTTATATTTATAGAATTAACCCTCTTAAATGACACAAGGTCCACAAAGGTTAAGAATTTCAAGTATAAATTTGTGCTTTTTGGTTTAGAAGATCTCCTAAAATTATTGCCAGCAATATTAAATTACGATTGACAATGATTATTAATATTATCGTAATAATTAAAAACTTTTAATATATATCTACCAAGAAATGTCCATTGTTTCTCCTTATTTTATTTATTAAGCCGACAGAAGCGAACTTAATCGCGAAGTTGTCTCCAAGTAACACAAATCATCTTCCTTTGTAACACCGCTCACTTTGTTTCGTAGTAGTTTTAATTGAGTTTGTTTAATCCATTTAAAATAATATTATCGAACTATTTTTTTCTTAATTTCCCCCTTAATTATTGTATATAGATTTAGAGGTAAATATCTTTCGAATTTATAGTCAAGAAGAAATAAAATAAAAAATAGAGTATAATCTCCTCACGTCTATAGAACAAAATAGTGGTTGATAAATTTACTCATATGTCAATGTAAGATAAAAACAAACTACTATATATCATACATGCATCAAATGTGATTCAGGGATAAACGGCACAAAAGGAATAGTACTGCCAAATCACCCATTTAGACAGTACTAACTCGACATTTAACGCCAGTTAAAATTGTCTTAAGTGATCAAGCGCTGTAAAACAAAGGAGATAAAATGATTCATCGTCGTCATGTCAAATTACACTTGTCAAGATATCACATTTGTCAGATTCGTCTGCCAGTAGCCGAGCACATCTCTTAATTATATCATGAACGAGGTGCAATCACTGTTTTCACGTTTCAGAACTAGTTTCGTTACCCCGGGTTAATGTAATACTGGCGACTCTTAACACTCTCCCTTTCATATTGACTACACTTGTCAAGACATCACATTTATCAGATTCGACTTCCAGATGTCCAGCTCAAGGCTTAATCATATTAAGACCGAACTCCAGTCACCTTTTTTTATTTCACCATCAGATTCGTAAGCCTGGACTTATATAATAATTGCGATAGAAGTTTTGTTTATTTATTCAATTCCAACTATTAGGTCACACGCTTCCTCTATACATATATATCTTGTTTATATTAACTTACAGTTGTCAAGATATCACATTTATTAGATTCGACCCCCAGGTGTCGAGCTCACTGCTCAATAATATCACGACCGAGCTCCAATCACCTTTTTTTATTTCACGAATAGCTTCGTTAGACCAGATTAATATAGTTATTGATAATAGTTTTGTTTTTTGTTAATTCCCTTTATATATTTCTTGTTCATATTGATCACACTTGTCAAGACATCACATTTATCAGATTCGACCCCCAGGTGTCGAGCTTACCGCTTAATCATATCACGACCGATCCAATCACATTTTTTTTTCACGACTAACTTCGTTATCCTGAGCTAATTTTATAATTGCGAGAGTGACTTAGCTTATTTATTCAATTCCTGGCATATATCTTGTTCCAACTTTCATACACTCTTTTTGAAGAGAACTTCCTTAGGCGCATGAGGGTAAAATTTTGACGGATGAAACGCGTGATTAACGTCACGAAGATGTGCAGCGTTTTTTATGCTCATTCGTTTGAAGGTTAGGTAGTTATAATATTTACAAATAACATGTGTTATTTTATTTTGACATTCGGCATATAATTACTTAATATGCTACTTTTCATTTAATATAAAACAAAAATATTTTATAAATTCTCTTTTCAAAATTTTATATTCAATAACAAAATTTAATTAATCATTTCAAATATTGACAAAATCACGTGGCGTTTTTATTTACAAGTCGTCGTTTGAAATTTATTATTTGAAATTTTCGATACTTTTTATACTTTAATGACATTTAAATTCATTAAATTCCTAACATATCCTTCTTTTTCCCGTCTTGGAAATCTAAAGTACATTTTTGTATAAATATAAACAAGACTTAAAAATTAGTTGGCCAAAAAAGTTTCACTTCTGACATGTGTACTCTGTACGCACGCATTTTTAGGGTTTTTTTAAATATTACTAACAGGTTAGCGCTTGACTGTGATCGCACCTGATAGTAAGTGATGATACAATCTAAAATGAAAGTGCGCTAATCTGTTAAGAGGTAATTTAGCTTTTATGCTTTCTACATAGCATCGTACTGGAACATAAATCTCTTTGCTTGGCAGTTTGTTTTTTGAGTTAAGGTTTTTTTTTTAAGGTCCTTACCTTACCTTTAAAAAAAACCTATTCACGGTCAAAGTTTTTCACCAATCCAGACAAAGACAAATTAGAAAATGCAATTTCCTAAATTCGCCCTACTGGGGTTCGAACCCGGGACCTCTGCTAGCGAAGAAAATATTCGCAACACGTTAGCGAGGCCGTCAATGTCAACTCAAGTTCAAATACATTTATTTTAAAATTGTATTGAAAAGACAGTTTTTTAGTTGAATATTGATTCATAAATTAAATTTAACTTACTTTAATTTAACTCCCCATAAATGTTAAGGGCGATCCAACCCTAAATTTTCAACTTTCTATCACCAACCCCTATTTTTTAATTGCGATAATAGTTATTATATGACAAAACAACGTTTTCTGGGTCTGCTAGTATATTTTAAACAAATATTGCAATTTTTTATTGAATAACAAATTTTCATCTTCTTATTTATGGACATGTCTAGTAAATAAGTGTCACCAAGTAAAGAAATTGTGTTTCGGTACGATGCTATGTAGAAAATATAAAGATCACATCTTAACAGGTAAGCGTCCATAGTCTGTATCATCACTTAAGATGAATTCATTGACCAGCGCTAAATTGTCAGCAATAAAAATAGGTTTTGCATTGTTTAATAAAAATATTTTAACAGAGAACTTAATCAAAGTATCCGATCCCTATTGTAGATTTATTGTGGTTTCAGTCGAACTCCGGCCGTAGTTAGTTCATAACCACCGTATGCCAATTACGTCTAATAGAGTACGGAAGATAATTTACTGTAAGTGTAATTGATGGTTTGATTAACAGTGGTGTTCCCTGTATAGCAATTTAAACAAAATTATTGAAAATTCAATACTTAACAATAAGTACTGATAAGAATTTGTGATGTTTACTAACATAGATCAGTGAGTTAAGTCACAGATACTAAGTTACGTACGTCCATAACAATGACTGTTATATTTAATTTCAAGAAAAAGCAAGGTTAGCTACCTTCTTCTGACAATGTATAATTTTATTTTCTTCATTTGTCTAGAGGTTAGCATGTTCGACTACAGACATGAGGTCCTGGGTTCGAGTTCCGGGTCGGGCCAATTCAAAAATCAATATTGAGTTTTCTATTAAGATTTTCTCAATATTTGCCCGAAGTTGGGAAGTTGGCGGTGTAATCCACCCCCATGCCTCGGAGAGCACGTTAAGCCGTCGGTCCTGCGCCTGATCTCTCTCCGGTCGTGTCGGATTCCCGTCACATCGGACTATGAGAGTGAGGGAATAGAGAGTTCACTTGTGTACTATGCCTGTCAATCCGCAGTGTAGCAGCGTGGTGGGTCTATGCTCTAAAAAACCCTCGCTCCTCGGAGTGAGGAAGCCTTGTGCTCAGCAGTGGGACGTTAATGGTCTGCTACTTACTTTTTTACTATAATTAATTTACACTCTCCTTCTATATACAGATATCATATATCTTGTTAATAGTAACCTTTATTATTCATCTACTCAGGTTCAAATATTGCTCGTTGTTGTTGTCTTCAAGGTGTTTAGAAAACGGGGTATAGCTATTCAGACGCTGATTGGAGGAGTTGGCACAGAAGCTGCTATTTGTTCGTAAATATGTGTATTTCGGGGTCCCTTAAGATGCTTGTCCGCTTTTTGTAACGTACGTTACGAAGGATTTTTGATTCCGTCTGTAATATCCACAGACCATCTATTATATTTGTGATCACAGATTATGTTGTGAATGCGAATTCTTCTTTTTCTTTTATTTAATGGCTTTTTATGTATTGGTAGGGTTGTACCAATAAGGCACACTTTACTTCGCCAACAACATCGCGTGACTGAGGGACGCAACAGTTTCATAACAAATCTTGAGGATGATATTTAGGCAGATTTTATCAATAGTGAGTACATTTGGTAGAGCTTAAGTACCATATACAAAAAAGCGATTTAAATGTAACAATTATACAATGGTTATTCTACAACATCACAAAACAAAATATATTAAATTATAAAATATATTGTTATTTTTTATATACTTAAGGTATAAGATATACATGTCACAGCACTTAACATTTAAGGGGGAAGGGTATTTTTACACATAGGAAATCGTGTAATTTAAAAGAGGCGTTTTTGGGGCAAGAAAAAAGAATGACTAACTGATTCCTCGTCCAAGCCACATTCGCACAAGTGAAGGATTTACAACACTCATTTAATAAACTTGTAGCAGATGACACTTGTTGTCAATACAGTTTGTTCATTATAATACTTATTTATTCAATTGTTTTATTGTGCGAACAATTGTATAGCACTAACAATAAAATATTAACGTAAAAGTTTTCTTTTTATACATTTTTTATACAGCTATATGTTAGAGGAACTCTGATTGTATTATACGTTAATTAATTATTAGTCATTCTAGTAGCTAAGTGTGATCTAATATTAAGCTACATCGTGGCATCTAAGCTACAAGGAAAATATACTAAAAATTATTTAATACGACTTGTTTGAGTTCTAAGGAAACTTTCCAACAAGTAAATTAAATATGTGTTGCACTACAATATGCTCTTAGGGACATTTGCTGCAGAAAAACTTTAAAGCAATAAACTTTATTATTCCAGGATTAGAATTAAATTTTTGTAAATGTAAAGAAACTATTATAATTATTTAAAATTGTTACTTTATGTAAACATTAATAAAGTAAAACAAACTCAAATATTTTGTATGAAAATTATAAGAATGTTAAAGATTTTTTTCATGCTAATATAGTATGTGTTACTATAGTCCGAGTATTTCTTGTTTGGAATAGATTCTATATAATTTAAGAATTATTCTTTAATTAGGCATAAAGTTTTTTAAAAACAACTTAGTTTACTCCCCAGAATTCGTTCGTGCAACATCCTTAACAAAAATTCATATATCTTACCATAATCGATTACGTTGGCTTCGACTGTCACATCATCTAGTATATTATTAGAAAATAGTACTGAAATGGATATTTTATTCGTAATTGATTAAAAGGAAGGTTTTGTTGGAATTTCAAATATTGATAATTATTCCAACTTTGTTCAATTAGGCCTTGAGGCGGCTGGTTTTTACTATGTAAACGACGTAATTACAGATCCCCTTGATGTATAACATTTAAAGACTTTAAAAAGTTATAAAAATGAATTACAATGACATTTAACAGCCGTGCATTATTAAAATTTTGCAAGATTGATTTCAGTAAAAAAAAAAAAAAATATTTCTGTTAGTTTTTACATGTGTTATAACCTATAATGTTATATGTACACATAGCAATATATTACTTATACATCCTGCTGATCATGGCCAGTTTCTTCTTTTGAGATAAGCCACGGCGGCCAATATCAAAAAAGGTAACTTACAAATGACTTCCGGTGGTAAAAGACTAAAATCGAGATAAGCTACCATTGTTTGTTAATTTTTCTATTCACTAAGCTTAAGTAATATTAGTCTAGAATAGTCCAGACAGAAGTCCATTTTCGAGAAAATGATGTCTGATTGTTATTTATATTTGTGACATAATATATTAATGTTACATAGGTAAACTTACATATTTTGTTATGTAATACTTATTTAATCTTTGTACGTTGTAACAATCGCGTAAGCAAGGGAAACCATTTTTATTGTATTTTTTTTCTTGTACATAGTGTATTTAAAACAGCTTAGTAGTACAGTTTCAGTTATTTTAAAACAGTTTATTTGTTACAGGATGTGAACATCAACATCGGTCAATGAATTACAAATTTCATATGACTACACCAGACAATGCGGTCACAAGCTGCAAAACCCCTACCGAAGAAGGGTGGTTTGGGAAAGACGTCATTTAAAGCTGGCTCTTCTAAACAAGTAAAGAAAAGGGCAGTTTCGCCAAAGAAAGTAAAGACATCGTCAAAAACTGTAGCAAAAAGTCCTAAAAAACTTGCAGGTGAAAATGCGACGTCAATTAAAAATGATGGGGAGGCTACAGGTAAAGAAAAAAATGATGCTTCTACAGAACCTGCTAAAGTGGGGTCTTCTAAACCCAATACATCCAGAGAAAATTCTCCGACTAAGAAATTTAAAAAAGATCCCAAAGAGACAAAAGGAAAGCTTAAAGATCCTCCGAAAAAAGTCGTTACTAAAAAAACAGCTATATTAACTAAGAAAAATAAACCTTCCCCAAAACTGAAGACAGATGAAGCAGAAGACGTTAAGTACAAATTAAATGTAGAAACAAATAAAAACAAAGTTTCGATAAAGTCTTTAAAGTCAAAGTCGCTCCCAAAAAAGGGTAATACAGGTAACCAAAAGAGAAAGGGAAGCTCTTTGTCTAAGGAAGCTGATCAAATAAAAGAAATAAGAGATGAGGATGAGAAAAACAATAAAACAGAAACTGTTGGTAAAGATAGTCAAGAAAACCCTATAAATGTCGATGATAAAAAACCTATTGAGTGCACTGAAAGAAAAAATGATAAGAAAGATGGCAAAATCTCAGCAGAAAAAATTGATTCAAAAGTTACCGATACGGCGACACAAAATAATGTAATGTCAAGCGTTACAACAGAAACGCCAAAAACAGAAATCGAACGACCACTTAAGTTTTTCACCTCCACCAGATCACCAAGAACTGTTGACATAGATGTAAAATGCTGTAAAAACTCTAAAGGAAATTTAAGTGTGTCTGAAAGATTCCTTTCCATGAAATGTGAAACTAAATCTGATGATACCAGTAAAGAAAAGAACTCATCAAATACCTTTGTATCACAAGGACCTGAAATTGATGTCTATACTTTTACTGAAAAAGTAGACTCACCTAAAAGTATTCTTTCAGATTTCAGATCTCCTATGAATAAAAATGTTGGAAGAGTGAGGCCTATCGCTAGGGTAAAAGGAACTGTTATTGACAAAAAGGCTGAATCCGAGAGAAAAAAGTATTCCCCTCACAGGCCTATAGAAGAAGTTGTTAAGCAGTTAAAAGCCAACAAACGTTCTGAAGACATAACGACAAGCCCAACAAATGCCAGTTATGCATCTTCTGGTTTAGATTTTGCCTCTGCAGCCTCTTTTTCACTATTTGGTAGTGAAAAAGAAGTTGAAGATAAACCTCCAATAGTAAGTAAATCATACAAAATGGTAGCAAGAAAATCAAGTATAACGGGACAACCATTTAGTCCTATTAAATTTCCCGAAGAAGAAGAAGAAGAAGATCCTCCAAAAAAGGAAACTAAAGCACAGAATAAACCCACAAATGCCAAAAAAAATACAACAAAGTCTAAAAAGCAACAGAAAAAAAGCTTTTTATCAGATGATGAAATTAACACTTCGACGTTCTCTCTTAACACTAAGACGTTTCATTACACGTCTTCTGATGAAAGTTTTGGTGAATCTAACGACGACAATGACCATAAAGAATCGTCAGAATCAGACAGTTTCAAAAATAAAAAACCCAAAACAAAAAAATACAAAAGAATTACAGACAGTGCAAAAAAATCTAGTTCAAAAGAACTAAAAGAACTTTCAAAGGACTCTTTAATAGACTTAAAAGATACGTCAGCATTATTAGGAAATGAAAAGCCTAGCAAACGGCGGTTAAAACTATTGTCTATGTGGTCCGGTCCTAAGAAACATAGAGAGGCATCGTTAAATGCTTTAGCGAAAGTACATTGTTTATATGAAAATGAAAGTAGAACTCATATGGAATTAGGATTAATGAAAACCGTTGATAGGCAAATCATTCCTAGTACATCAAAAGCTAATTTGCCTTGTAAGAAGAAGGAAAATAAATGTAAAGACAGTGAGAAACAATTGAGCACTTCGGAATCAGAATACGAAAGCAAAAGAAAAAAAGAAAAAGAAAGTACAGATAGTTCTGATGATAGTATACCTCAGAGAACTTTAAGAGGTGTTCCTGGAATTAGAAGTGCTGGGAAATATTGGGATCCTAAGTCCTCTACATCATCCAGTGAAGATAGCGAATTAGAGTCTAAAACTAGAACTACGCCAGAAAAAAAGAAAATTACGCAAAAGTCATCGACATCGACATTAAATAAATCTGATTCTGATAAACCACCATTAAAAATGAAAAAAACTGCTGGAGTTCCCGTGAAGAAGAAACGCAACAGAAATGAAGTTGTGATGGATTTAAAGGACATGGTTGTTCAAAAGAGAATGGCCAGTTTGAACGCAACCGCAATCCTAGCTGCCAGCTACGAAAAGCGATCTCCAAAGTCAAGCAAAGATGAGACTACATCAGACTCATGTAGTGACGAATCCTTTACTCAGAAGCCAAAAAACTTGCTAAGTTCCGGCGTGAAGTCGGAATCAAAAAACGAAGATACTGAAAAGGAGAGTGACGACACTGCAATTGCAGATAAGAAGCAAAAAGTTGAAGTTATAGTCAATCAAGACACTGATGTGACAATAACTGGCGTGTACTCAACACATCATCACGAGGGGTTCTGTACTGTCTCGGGAATGCAATATCGTATATCATCAACGAGTCATACACAAACTACGGCTACAGCAAACTGTGAAAAGGTAAGGAATTGCATCATACCGATTTTTATACCTGAGGTGATATGATATATCTGAGGTTTAATTCGAATTGATACGATAATTTTGAAATTGGCAATACCAATAAATTGTATATTGCGGTTACGTATAATGAAGATGACACCGCAGACGTTTCGAGCCTCATTAACACCCGGTAATGATATAAGTTATAATTAAACAAACCTCGAGACCGTATTCGCACATTATCCTTCATACCACACACAGCTGACGTAGTAAAATTAGCCTGTAAATATATATAACGAGCATAGACTTGATTAATATTATGAATTATTGGCAATTATTAGTAAGACTATTTACAAATAAAGGTATGGTTCTGTTTTGAAACGTTCTACAGTAAGGTAAGGTAACAAGCTGTACCTTAACGTCCCGCTGCAGGGCACATACCTCCTCACTCAGAAGAGGGTTTTTAGAGCATAGACCCACCACGCTGCTCCATTGCGGGTTGGCAGGCACCACTTAACAGTATCACTTTACTTAATAATTTAATTATAATGCAAAAAAATTGATGACTCGATCGGGTTATTATCACTTGATATAATAAATTAATTAAAAAAATATTGGTGCAGCTTTACCTTTCAGTATTAATATAAAACTTACATATATATCAGCTTTATATGATGTTTTGTTAATTCATGTCATAAAGTCATCTTCACTTCAAGTTTCATTGCGAAATGGAAACTATTTTCTTAAGTAAAAATTTCCGGTCTACGATCCCGCTGATTCCTTATATCAATAAAAGATCCATAGTCTTATCCCTTCTCTGGCTCTGAAATGCTATCAAAATCTTGTCAGCGGTTTTAAAAGTTACATAAAACTCATTTAATTTATTGTAGCTGAGATTGAATTCGTTCACATAACTTGAAATAACACAGGGAACTCGAGTCACACGACGTAAATGTTACTTTAATGTAAAATGTGTGCATGTATGAATATAAAATACACGCAATATAACTTGACCGGAATTAAATAATGAGAGATTATAACCTAAATGTCGTATTATATTTTAATTCCGCCTACACTGTTTTAAAATTCATTTATTCTTTATATTTTTCATTCATGAAAATGTAAAGAGTTGCTTTTAAATCTGGTTAAGTTAGAGAAATTAGCATTTCAGAAACTAAAACCTTAAGTTTTGAACTTTAAATAAGTTTGTGCAGTAATCGGTTAGTGTAATGAAAATTTCTCGGGTGTATATATTAAGCTCGCTCGCTTTTACATATGTTAAAGTAAGAAATATAAGTTGAGACAAAGATATTCGTATAGATAAACCGGTATACGAGCTTATTGTTTACGCAATTTGAAGTTACAGAAGTACTCCTAGAACAAGTAGAATTGCCATTATGTTTTATGACAAAAGGGGTTTTTGTCAGACCTTTCTTATGCCAACCTCAGAGGCTTTTTTTTTCTAAATCAACTCTAGTTGCTCAGTTATTGGAAATTTATGGATATGTGTCTATGTATAGAAGTCAATGCTAATAAGTAAATATACATATATTATCTTTTATGCCTATAGAATAGTAATACAATTTAAAAACCTATAAACACTTCGGAGTGAAAATGTAACAAATTATTTAAAAGCGACTAATGACATAACAACATTTTCTAGTGCTATTATTGGCAATTTTAATATAAGTGTTAAAAAAAGGTAATATAAACTATTTGGATTACACCGTCCTTAACCTGCAGTATTTAACATTGAAAATATTATCTAATAATTTTTTTTCTTAGGAGGGCTGTTCACGAGATGATGACTCTCGATACACGCCATTATCTGCACTTTCATCAATGCAACCCCCTGCAGAGCATGCTCATACTCATCCTCACCCAGGTAAATATAATTAATTATATTAATGTAATATATTTCCTAATAAGTAATTAGCATAGCTGTATTAGCACGAAAAATACAGAATACTAAGCGAATTAAGAACAAATAAACAATTTCAAACAAAAATATACAAAGGTGAACTTATCACTTGATGCGATCTCCTACAGACAACCTTTGAGTTTAATATATAATGCTAAAAGCGAAAAATTTAATAAATGAACCAATTACACCTACATAATAAACACCGTGCTCAAATACCTTTACCAATTTAAGAACCATGAAACAGAAAACCTACTTAGCTTACTAAAATGATTAACTCTTTACCGCCATTATTCCAAAACTTTTCGTATTTCAATAGATATGAACCGAAAAATAAACTCAATACTTTATCAAAGGACCGAACAATAATCATCTAAAGACTATAATTGTTAGTATTATTAAATTACACTTTCCTTCTTTTTTAGCCAAGTATATAATACATACACACATGCGGATACACACACATAGATATACACTCACGCCCACGCGCACGCGCACACGTACGCATTCGTTTAAATTAACATTTTTATTTTTAAATATAACGGGAGTGGATTGACCCCCAAGACACGGGTATTACTTTGGAGGTCAAGGGTAATATAATACTCATACCATATTACAATACCCATTACCACCTGAATATGTGTAACGACTGAAATCGCTTACATGCACAGCTCATTGAAGAGCATTCCAAAATTTACGGTTTCAATTGTATAAGGATTTTGAGATTTTAATTTCTGTCTTCTTTATTTTACTACTTATATATTCATCAATGCGTTTAAATATAATTAGATAAGAGAACGTTGTGGTATGAAAAAAGATGTAGTGACTAAAATTGAGACGTATGCTTAGGTGGTCTGGGCACGTAGAGAGAATTAATGAAAGGAGACTGACAAGAAGAATTTAATTAGTTGCATGTACCTACATTTCAAGTAGTATTAATTATAATAGGTTGTTATATTGCACATACCCAGTACGTTCATGAGCTAATATCTCCAAGGTTGTCTGGAGGAGATCGCTCCAAGCTATAAAACCGCTTTTGTACACTTTTATCTACAATTTTGTAATTTTCTTCATATGAACTTTGTATGTATTTGTGCAATAAGAATAAATAAATTATACATCGCTATTGCGGATAGAAATTTTAGTGATGCGGTAAACCTATATTGATAACGGTTGGCTTGATGCCAGGCGAACAGATGTCAATGCAGAATCTTGGTCCCAAGAGACGCATCCCGCGAATATCATAACACCTATCAACATTATTCCGTCATGTTTCCCTCTAATTCGCCACTTAATGTCCTGACACTTGCTGCCAAGACGCGTCAATGGGCACTAACTTTTACTGTCTTCGTTTCACGTCTTTTATATCCACTAACATCTGCTATCTCGGTCGTGATGATTTTCCTTTAGGAATATTAAGGATGTTTATTAGTATAATATATTTTCAAGGGAACTTACTCTCTGCTTTTGAGTGTTTAGAAAGAATAATGTGTCCTTGTTGAATAAATATAAAATTGACATCTCTTCCTTAATTTGTAGAATAGGCCTCTCAAGGTGATAGTCGCTACTTACTTGCCGCTCGCAAATTCGAACGTGTTATTAGTTAAATGAATATTTTATGCAAAAATATTTATTCTGCTATTAGCGAAAAGAGTACTTGTATCATGGCATCAGCGAAGACTAATTGTGTCTAAAATTAATCTGATTATAATAAATATATAAATCGGTCTATCCGTTTAGAAGGCTTGCAGTGTAAAAAGGTTAACATATTGTAATTTTAGTGTGCAGTTTTATTACGCGGAAGAGTTTTTTGATTTATTTACATAAAATTACAAAATATATTACAATGTGATAATACAAGTGTGGAAGATCCAGGAGATTACCAACGATTATACAATAATATAGAAAAAGTCCTGGCTTTTTAATTAGTAAATTGTAAATATTTTCGTCGTTTTGCGATTAAATACTTAATCAACGATAAAATAATAGTCCATTTTAAATTTTATAATAAATGTGACCTAAAAGCGCACAATGAATAGCTTCGAAAAGTATTAATTTCCTATCATTTCCAACGTTAAACCTCTTATAGTCAGTGTTGGAGGATTAAAAAGCATTATGATATTTAATCATGTTCGTTTACACCGGTTTTAAATATTAACAACATTTCAGTTTCGGTGAAAAAATTAATATGAAATATATAGCTGCGCTATTAAAATAATATGCATTGCAATTGGGCAAGTTTAAAACAGATAAATAAATGCGTATGCTTAACTCAACAAATGATTTGTGAACCTTTTGCACCCTGAATTATAGAATTACAAATTTATTGAAGGCAGAGTAGACCGCCTTTTTACGTAACGCGTTACGGTGCCAGTCTGGTTTCTCTTTCTCTCACGCATACAGCAGCAGTAAGCAGGCTCCTCTCTCACTCTAACCCAGCACTAACAGCACTAGCCGTATTTTTATTTCTTATATGAAAATAGAATAAAAGAAAAAGCATTTATTCAATACTGGTATTACATACACTTTTCTCAATATAGCTATACAGTATTACAGTCTATAACACCACCTGGAAAGGGTTAACAGTTTAGCTGTTGTCGTGTGTTTTTGAACACACGACGCTGATTTTCAGCTGATACCCCGGTGACGCCGAATATATAAATAAAAATAAACAGTTAACTACGATACAATAAGTGAATGACAACATTTTTACATAACAATGTGTTAATTCCTTACGCCACATTACCTAAGATAAGGCTCTACGACATGGTTATCCCATGGCGTGACACGGCCAAATACCTGGGAGTAACCCTTGACAGGAATTTGAACTTCGACAAGCACATAAGCACAGTTCGTGGCAGAGCTGCGCTTGTGTTATACAGATTATACCCTCTGATATGCAAAAGAAGTAAAATGTCACTTCGCCACAAAGTGACACTTTACAAAACTTGCATCAGACCAATTATGACATACGCTAGTGTCGTTTTCGCACACGTGCCAGGATACCGCCTGGACCGTATGCAGACACTACAGAATAAATTTATGAGGATGGCTACGGGATGCCCCTGGTACGTCCGTAACAAAGACCTACATAGGGACTTAGAACTCCCCACGATTAGAAGTTATTTAAAAACGCTCTCCGAAAATTATTTCGAGAGAGCCATGAAACATAGTAACCCACTAGTGGTTAACGCGTCCTCCTATACGGCCTATCTCAACATCCCGCCTAGGAAGAGACGGCCCAAACACGTCCTTTACGACTCAGACGACTCGACTACGAGAGACAACCTCCTATATCAGGTAGGGCCCGACACACACACAAGCAATACACAGCGACTCCGCCGGCGGAGTCGAGGTCCCCGACTTCTGACGTCACCCGGACGTGGACATCACCCACGTTCCCGGGGGCGCTTCTGATTTTGTCCGTTTCAGGTGATGTTCTGCGATAACGTCGCTCCAAGCCGAGGCTCGGTCTCGCAGGAGACGCCCTTGGAGCGGCGTTTCCGCGGAGAGCGAGCCCTTTTCAGGGCTCGCACTCGAAAAGTGGCGGCCTCCATAAGAGCCCGTCCATCTTCCGGTTACGCTGTAAAAGCCAGTAGGGCTAACAGCTAAATACACTCCGAACAAAAAAAAAAAAAAATAATGTGTTAGTGACAACAAAATACAAAAACAAATCCTAATCAAATATTTACAAATCTTGTCATGTCGAAAATTAGAAATAGTTTATTAAAAATAATGTAATTTGCCTTATTCTACTATGTAAGTCAATATTATTAAGAATATATAAAATACTAGCTGAACCCGCGACTTCGTCTGCGTGGAATGTTTTTGGGTAGCAATGTGTACTGCTGCAAAGAGCTTATAGCCCTTTTTCAGGCTCTAGATTATCAATGTACCAAATTTATATTTGTTAAGTAAAGCGCGACAAAGATACATTTATAATATTATACCTATTAGTAAATATTGTTAGTTTAAACCATTACCTGGATATCTGATAGAGTTTTACGTACCATAAAAGATACAGTTTGTAAATGTAAAGTTTAAATTTATTTTTAATGTGAACTTTTTTTTTTTTAATTAATTAATCCTCCCGCAACCCTCCTTGCGGGTGGAATTTCGTAAAATCCGTTCTTAGCTGACCTCTACTCGGCAAAAAGAATATTCCTACCAAATTTCAAGTCTCTACGCCTTCTGCTTCCAGGGATATCGTGATGAATGATGTGTCATTGGATTTTTCTGTTAGAGAAATCAGGAGACAGAAGACGATGATTACAAACTTTACTAACTAAAATCTCATTGCGAGATTAAAGGGGTAATCAATGTATACATTCTCACTTCCAAATAACCTAATTTTACCAAGGGTAACTAAACGTTCCCAGATATGACTAATACACTGTAATTCACTTATTAGTTATATGTATTAGAGGCGATCGGGCAGTGGCTAGGTGCCAAGTTGGCTATACTCGTAATATTAGAGAGCCACTTATCTCCCGTGGCTGCAGTCAACCTAAACTTCAAATCAGCGCTATTGAAGCTGACGTGGTTATTGTGCTTTACTTTTATGCCCCTTTTAGGTCCTTAAAATAAATACCGATAATAAAAACAAGAAACCTTTAACGCGAACTTTCAATTGTAATTGAATTTTCTTCGCAATTTGCTTTATTAAAAGAATTTGAATAAAACTCTAATAACATCGTGTAATCCATGGCTAATTTACGTAGAAGCTCATTAACGTTTCACTGCCGGGCACAGGCCTCCTTACTCGTGGGAGATAGTATTATAATATTAATTTTAAATAAAATATTTAAATTTCAGTAGAGAAATAAAAAGTATGTGCTCCACCCACAGTGGAGCGGCATGGTGAGACTATACTCTAAAAACCATCTCTCCTATGAGTGAGGAGGACTATGTCCAGCTGTGGTACGTTCATTGGCCTCTACTTATTTACTAAAAGGTGTTAAGCACAAATGTTATAGCCCAATGGAAAGAAAAAAAAATATCTCTAAAAGGAAATTAACTCAATTTCGCCTTTCTTGGTATACCTAGCCGGGAATGTTTCGATAAATTAACTTGTGAAACTTATGAATATTGTTAACTCGTTGCATAGTTTTAGGAACTTTAGGAAGCTCTTTACTGCCTTGAAAGTTTACATATCGTAGTGTCTGTTATTATCTCGAAGTTTTAGCCAAACAAGTGTGCGTTTAACGGGGAAATATGAGAAAATGTATTAGCATCTTGGTTATTGACTGTTGTGATGAAACAATGCAGGGTAGTGCAATTAGGGCAGCAGCGATTTCTTCAAAACTTCCTCAAAGCTCCTGAAATGATTATAAATACGAAATAAACGTATTGTGATTCAATTATATATTTAACATTTCATACAAATAACAGCTATTTTCTTTCTGTTCTACGTTCATAAGATTTCAACATAAAATAAAGCGCCTAAAAAGGTTTTCACTGGAAAAAAGGCCTACGTTAATAAAAGCTGCACCTTTTTCGTACGATAAACATGGTTGTTGAATAGATATTTTTATATTGTTGAATAGGCCAAATATCTTTTGATAACAAGTGAAGCCTATTTCGTTGTTTATAAGACGTCATCCGGGTTTATTCTATTACGGTAAGCTCATTTTCCGCTTGTAAAGACAGAACTTCCATATAGTCAAAGAGCGGGCGCTTCTAAATATTTACAAGAATGTTATTGTTGTGTAATGTGTACGTATGAGCAATATTTGATATAGTAACAATTTATAACGATTTTATATTAAAAACAATATATCGTAAATATGTTATTATACATAAATATGATAATGTTGGTGAAGTATTAGTTGATAATTGATGTCCTTAAAATTTCACTGATGATATCAGTTAATCTTATAAAGCTATTATTGCAATATAATGTTATAATAAAAAATATTCTCATCAAAATATCTGTTTTTTTTTTATTTTATTCATATTAACGGTAACAACAAAATAGAAATAAATGTAATCAAAAATCAAAAATATGTTTATTCAAGCAGTACTTTTGAATCGTCAAATTATACTTTTTTTTCCACACTCTGCTTGTAATATACGTCTAATGTTGGTACTCAAGAACGGCTTAAAATCTAAAGTTACCAAGGTTCCTTTGCGCCCTGATCCGAGAAGAACCCACAACAAACTCAGTATTTTTTTTGTTACCATCATCATTACAATATCATATTAGTTTACTATATTTTAATTCAAATTAATAGTAAAGTAATCTTTTGGTATGCCAGGTTATCCCAGTACGTCATTGTAGCTGTTCCCATAATTGTTCTGCTCGTTAAAGTTTCCTCGCGTTCCATAACATTTCGTAATATTGCACAATGTTTTTTGAAGTGAAACTTCTTAGGACATATGAGGGTACATTTTTTACGGACGAAACGCGTGATTAGCGTTACGAAGATGTGCAGTGTTCTTATGCTAATTCGTTTGATAGTTAGGTAGTTTTAATATTTACAAATAACATGGGGTATTTCTATTAGCCCCTCGTCATTTAATAATACACTATTATTCATAAAACATTTCCTAAATTCTCTTTAGAAGATTTTAAATTTAAAAAGAAAATGTAATTATTGATTTCTAATATTGACAAAAAACACGTGGCATTTTTATTTACAATTCGTCATTTGAGATTTTAATAAATTATTTGTATTAAATTTCCGCAACTTTAATATTTTAATGACAATTAAATTCCTAACATATTTCCTTGTTCATTCCTTCTAAGTCTCGGAAATGTAAAGATTTAGATTTGTATAGATATAAAAATTGGTTTGCCAAAGAAGTTCCACTTCTGACATGTGTTTTTTAAATGTTACTACTATATTACACAATATTTCACAATATTTTAGAGCTATCAGAGTTGACTCCTAATTATTAATATTCTACCACATATTATAGCAATAAATCTCTAAACCGACGAACTTGTATAAAAGGTTTAATGAGAATGGAAGAATCGAAGGAGATATGCAAGGATCGTGGCAAGTGGAAGAACGTGATGTCTGCCTATGGGAATGAGGCGTGATGCTATGTATGAATATATGTAAAAAATTAAATATGTTATTGTCATTCCAATAAAATATTTTATAAATCGGCTTCCTTTTATCAACAGTATATTATTCTTTGGATTTAAGAGCCCGACCTATTTGTTATCTGAGTAAAACCATTCAACGTTCTCCAGCTCAGACGAGCACAAAGCAACGAAATACCGGCAAAATGAAAACGCGAAGAGTGAAGTTGCTAAGTTAATCATGAAACCCGAACGCTAAGCGTGTCTGCCGGATTTTTATTCTCTTTTCCTTTAGCGATAAATGTATGACATCAAGATATGTAAATCGTGTTTGCTTGTTTTGACTGTAACGCTACAGGCTGATTTAAAGCATTTCTTTTAATATTTGACTGCATTTTAAATCGTGATTACTTGCAACTGACTGTAGTTTTATTTCATAATGCTTATAGCTTAAGCAGATATGATTTTTTTCAACTCACTTTCATTTAAATATTGACGGTGAATGACGGAATTTTTTGGCAATGTACTTTGGTTTTAAATTATCTTGGTTTTTTTTTAATTTTTATATTGTTGACAGTTTAACGCTTGACTGGTAAGTGATGTTACAGTCTAAGATGGAATGGGCGCGCTAGACGCGATATTACCCTTATAGTTTCTACACAACATCGTACCGGAACACTAATATCTTTGTTAGGCAATACGTTTTCGCCGGTAGGATGGTATCCAGCCACGGCCGGAGCCTCCCACCAGTCCAGACTCAGACAAATTTTAAAATACAATTTCCCTAATTCGTCCTACCGTGGATCGAACCCGGAACCCCTGCTAGTAAAGCGTATACTCGCACCACTGTGCCAGCGAGGCCGTCAAGTCGTAGAATAATGTTTTATTCCCACCTACCTACACTTTTTTCCTCTCGCTTGTACATATTCGCTTTGCAACCGATTAATAATACGGCATCAAACTATTTTTGTTACTCCATATACATAAAACGCCTTCACTATAAATTAGTGTTAATAATATTGTAATTAAATAATTAATTAAAATATATCAGTGGCGCATTGACTATACCTCTTTCTCTCTTAGTCGATGAGAAGCTTACTTTACTCGAACGTGTGTTACATGGCCTTGTTTTGATGTTTTCACTTAAAAATGACTTTGAAGATTCACCTGATTGAAAATTATATGTTATTTACCAGACACGTAAACGTTTAAATATACGCTGGTGTAAAATCTTAATTACTAACATATAAAAGATAAAGCCTGTCATTGTCTACTGTTTCTAACTTTTACTCATATCTCTTTATTATTCTTATAAACTTTAAAATGGTTAGAATATGTGATGTTAGGATAAATGGATCAAATAAAAAAGCTCTTCCATACAATTTCTATAGTAAATAATGACTACAAACAATCCCTCGAAGTCCCGGACCCAGATTAACCAATAGTCACTACGCAAGGTGTTGACGATTACCACCAGCTGTTTGTAGTTAATTATAACTTAGGGTTAACTGAACCTTAGGGTGCAGAAGGGGTAACTTAATTATATTTATCAGATTCTTAGTTAAGAAAAATGTTCGTGGTCTTTAATGTATTTTCTAATTCTTATTATTATAAATTAGCTATCTCCCGCGATGTCAACCACGTTGTTCCCGATCCCTGTGTAATGTGAGGAAATCTGTACTATAGGACCGTAATTTTTTTATGTAATTTATTTTTTCTAACCTTTGTTTAAATCGCTTAGAACTTGTACTGATTTTATAAATCATAAAATAGGCTGTTTTTTTTTAAGAACACTTAACGGGCAGGCACATATCCAAGAGCATAAGTAAGGTGACATTAATCCACAGACATACATTTATAAAAACGAAAGTACATAATACAATAAAATAATATAATATTGTTATGATGATGGTAAAAAAAATACAAAATATCCGGCTGAGTTTGTTGTGGGATCTTCTCAGGACAAGGCGCGAAGCAACCCCCGTTACTTGAGATTTAAGATCGTTCTTTACTACCGTCATCAATCGTACGTTAGAAGTGGTGTGTGGAAAAATACATATTTAACGATTCAGAAATGCTGTAAAACGCTATATTTGAATATTTTGAATTTGAATTTGAAATGCCCTTGATTAATTTAGAATCTTAATATTTTTTTAACATATCGTTCCTACTCTCTTATGAATACACAAAGTCAGATTTCAAGTGAAATTCTCTTTTGCTATGTCTGAATTTTGATATACCTTTTAAGTTATCAAAGCACGAATAATTTTGAGATGCCTTTTTATGATGATTTAATTTAATGGAAATAAAGTTTACTTTGTTGAACACATATCAGCATAATTCTTGTCGTATAAAATGTTTGTCCAGTATAGCTTTGTCATTAGTATATTAACCAGCCGCGAGCGAAGCGTTGCACTGTGAAAGTAATTGAGTTTGTGACGGTTTTAGTTCATGATAACACGCGATATTTGCTCGGTATATTTTGATCAGTTGACACAGTTTTGATTCAGATAGACATATTTATAATAACATTACGAATTAATTACCTTAAATACGACTTTCTTATTTCCTCTCATGTCTTTTAATCAATTTTATTGAAAAGGGAATGGACTGGTTCAATCTTGTAATAAAATTTGCAAAAATGATATTTCAGAGTGTTAAACATGGTTCTTGATGTATAATTCAATCAACCATTTAATCGCTAATATAATTTTTTAAAATTGTAATGGGTAGAGGTTGATGATAATAAAGTTTTTTTTTCAATTGTAATGAAAGCTCCTACTGACGCCAGTTCGTCAACGATCACTGTGACACGAGATTTTTGTAAATAAGATTTATGTTTTAATATAAATCAAATATAAAAATAATAGTATTTTATAATGCCTTTATTAAAAGTCACATACATTGTTTACAACAAAGTTTTATGTAAAAAAGAATGGAAAGCGCAAACTCGAGAGAGCGCTTCAAAGCTCGGTATGCACAAAGTTTATTACCATTTAATAAATTGCTAAATGGATCTAGTTACAAACTGTAGGATTGTCTTTTACTCTTGGTTTATAGAAAGTTTACTATGAAATTTATATCGCTTTCTAAATTACTATTTATAGTTTACGTTTGTAGATAAATCAGTCGGGATCTACGTTGCGAAAGAAATGTTTATGCCGACTTGCAAGTCAATTGGGCAAATAATAAAAAAAAATTGCATGAGTCTGTGAACAATCTTATTTTGTAATTAGATAACACTAGTTGACCCACGCATTTTCATCTATCACAAAAGAAAAAGAACAAATATGTTTACAAAAAAAAGTTACAGTTACTCAAACATAACCAGAAGAACCTGGAAGGAAGACCTGTATACATATATATAATGTAGCATACTTAAAAAAAGCTCAGAATCCACTAGCAAATTTTTTCATTACAAATAAAAGGAAAGGCACTACTAATTGATTTCACTAGAACCAAAAAGCAATTGCAGTTATCTACTTATAATTGATTTTGTTACAAACAAAAAAAATGCACTACAATCTAGTTCAAACAAGTTTATTTCGCTACAAAGGTAAAAAATTTCAGAACACAGAATTCACTGTAAAAAAATATACTGCAATCTTTTACTATCAATTGTAACAGTAATAAAAGATTCTCAAAATCCTAATAAGTTTAAAAAAAGCTTTATTAGAAAATTATATTTTAATAATATCTTATAATGAAATTTATATGAAATATTCTATTGATAAATTGAAATGCAAGTAATTTAATGCAAAGGCAACTCTTCAAAGCGAAGCGTGTATTTGCTGAAGAGTCTATTACAGTTTAATAAATTCTAGGTGGAATCCTTTTACATAATGTAGTTCCGGAAAATGCTATCTTATTTACGTAGAACTTTGCAAGCTTTCATAGTTTTCTTGCTTGTATTTTATATACTTTCCTAGTATTAATTCTCGGCAAGCTTCAAGCACGAAGTTAACGGGGAGACCTTATTAGTGGCCAGTGGAACTTGAAAAGTTGTTGCTATTTAATAAAAATTATATTTATACATCCCTTTTTTCTATTACCAACAAGTTATCGCTTGAATATCACCACATCTATTGGTAAGTGACGGTGCAGTCTAAGATGGAATCACGTTAACCTGTTAAGAAGTAATTTACCTCTTATGATTTATAAACAGCATAGTGTAAGAAGGCAATTTATGCTGGGAAGCCTTCCGCCAATCCAGACCTCGATAAATTTGAAAATGCAATTTCCATGAAGCCAGGATATCCCACTGGTTAGGCGCGTAGATTGTAATTTCGGAGTTCACGTATTCGAATAGACAGATGGACAGATATGTCTAACAATAAGTCAATCATTATAAAAACAAACTTATGTGCTTGCTTATTAATTTTCAATTCATTACTACGCTTTTCGGCAAAGGAAAACATCGTGTCGAAACCTGCATATGCCGAAAGAACTTCTGGGACCTGCTAAACGCAGCCTGGTGCGTCTATGCTCTAAAAATCGTTTCTACTTGAGTGAGAAAGTCTGTGCCCAAAAGTGGAACATAAATAGGCTGCTAGTTACCTTAGCTTTTAACTGATAAATTTAAAAGTAAGGTATTGTACAATGATAAATCCGCTTTGTGGATATCTAAATGTTACTATCCCTTTATATGTGGCCAATAGGCAGGTTGCCCATTTAAAAAGAACTTACATCCAATCACTTATTCATTTTTTTTTTCAGTTAGTTAGTTTATGAAAACATGATTACTGTAAATTTTTAACAACTTATAAGTTATGATTATTCAAAATATCGTGTGTTAGTTATATTTACACGATAACTGTATTGGTACACACATTTCGATTTATTAAATTCGCTCTTATGCCATAGCTGCCTCATTGGTCTAGTGGCTACCATGTTCGCCTACATACATGAGGTTCAGGATTCTAGTCCTGGGTCGGGCCAATTTAAAATGGATATTGAGCTTTCTATTAAGATTTTCTCAATATCAGAACGAAGTTAGGAAATTGGCGCTGTGATCCACCCCCGTGCCTCGGAGAGCAGTTAAGCCGTCGGTCCTGCGCCTGGTCTCTCGCCAGTCGTGTCGGATTCCCGTCACATCGGACTATGAGCGGTGAAGGAATAGAGAGTGCACTTGTTTACTATGCCTGTACCACCAGGCTTAATTTCAGCATGATAGGTCTATGCTTTAATAACCCTCTCTTGTATGAGTGAAGCCTGTGCCCCACAGTGGGACATTAATGGGGTGCTAATTACTAACTTTTACTTTTTATGCCAATAACGTCATAGTATCTTTTTTAATTAATGGTTCTTTGGAAGAGATTGCCTATTGTTAGTTGTAAAGACACATATAGCACTTCTTTGAATAATAAGCGTGTTTTTAAGTGCATAAATTTGAAGATTGTATAAGATGTATTACTCTTTTTGTTTTACGACCAGCAATTGTATGGGTTTATAGTGTATACCTATATTCGTACTTAACTTAGACATGAGGATAAATAGCAAACTATTTTATGCCATTTCAAAGTGTAATTATTAAGAGATTATTTATTTCGTTTTTACATAGTGCCAGAGTTGGGAGGATTGAATCGTCGTGCCGGTTGTTCGAGTGCATTTTCAGCCCCTTCTCCAGCAGCCCATCATGATCCAGGTATGATAATGGAATAGTATGAAAATATGGTCAATATCAATATTTTTCTATAAATATTGAAAAATGTATGTTAAAAATTCGTAACTGATGATTTTAAATAACATTTTTCATACTTCCATCTGTAAAAAAATGAAACCAGACTGCCAACCACTACTGCAGTACTTTAGGGTATAATTTTCCAATTATTGCCGCTATGAAATACTTTATAAGGATTTGTGAGACTAACTGGCTGCCTCAGATTATAATAGTTCGGAATATTAAAAAAAAATATAAATTTATACTAAAGGTGGCCGATCGAGCAGGTATACGAGCGCATGCGCAGCTAGTGTTCAATAGCTATGCGAACTATGATATATGTTCCACGAAGCGTACACTTATGGATTTTCCAAACTATTTCTTTATTTTATGAATATAGATTTCCTTCCCTCTATGATAGACTATAGATAGTTGAGTGACATGACGAATAGTTCTGAAATGTTGGGAGTTATTCAGAAATATAGTGGCAACACTTAAAAATATCAAAAACATTGTGCATTATTGAAATGTTATGCAATACGAGGTAACATTACCGAACGGAACAATGTTGTTAGTCTTTTGTGGAGTAGTTGTTTTAAGAGAAGTAGTGCTAAATTGTATAAATTCAAATAGAGAAGTAATTATTAGTATAGAGCAAGTTGTGTATATTTAAATAGTGAAGAGAATATAAGTTGTTAGTTAATGTGAGTGTTTTTATAATATCTAGGTCTCTATCTCTCTACTTCTTTTATGATGGAGGTACCGTGTACCCAGCTGTCAGGTGTAAATAGTGCACTACATACATTACTGATATATCATATATTGATATGATTATCATAAGAACATCAAGCAATATTTCACCCGATTCATTACCGTTGTATTTAATAACATAACTGAAAGCGCAATATTCCCTCGTTATGTAATACTGTTTACAGAAGAGAATGTTACAACAATAGGTTTATTATGAGGTTCGCTTTTGGTTTTAATACAATCAAATTAAATTTAGATCAATTTCATTAAGCTGCGTGAAACTTTGTGAAAGTAGAGATTTGGTTTTGGTTAGAAAACAGGAAAATTATATCTATTAATATATTGCTTAATAAAGCATGGTAAAATGTAGAAATATAGTCCTATAAGAATACAATATAATAAGGGGATTTGTGTTAGATAACGATGATATATATATTAATAAACTTAACGGAGCTTGGATGGTTTTATTAGTTAATATTTTACTTCTGGGGTAACGAAGCAAAATTAATAAAACCGTATAGCATAATGTTTCGCTATTAAGTCTTAATAACAAACTGTACATGCGAAAGTAAAACTTACTCGACATACTCCGCTGACACATTCTCAGGAGGTAACAAGAACTCCTAATTCTTTTTTTTTCTAAAATATCCTTATAATATCAGCTAAATGCCAGTGAAAGTTCCATCACAATCGGTCTAGCTCTTTCAGAGATAAGACAAGCACACTAACTTTAAAATATTCTACACTTTCATATCTACTAAGTGAAAAGCTGTTAATTTGAAATAACATAACATATACTCCAATTTTATTTATGTATAGAATTTTGCGACGACGTCTTAGTGGTAAAATGAATTGTTTTACAATCATTGTCGTCGTCGTCGTCGTCGTCGTCGCTTCAACCGATGGACGTCCACTGCTGGACATAGGTCTCACGTAATGACGTCCACAAGGCCCGATCTTGCGCCGCCTGGCTCCAGCGGCTACCGGCGACCCTCTTTATGTCGTCGGTCCACCTTGTGGGGGGTCTCCCTACACTGCGCCGTCCGGTGCGGGGTCGCCACTCCAGCACCTTTGGCCCCCAACGTCCATCGGTCCTTCGGACTATGTGCCCCGCCCATTGCCACTTCAGGTTCGCGATTCGCAGGACTATGTCGGTGACTCTGGTTCTACTACGGATCTCTTCATTTCTGATTCGATCACGTAGAGAAACTCCGAGCATAGCCCTCTCCATCGCACGCTGAGTGACTCTGAGCTTCCGCATGAGGCCCATAGTCAGCGACCATGTCTCAGAACCGTAGGTCATCACTGGCAACACGCACTGTTTGAAGACTTTGGTCTTCAGGCACTGAGGGTTATCAGACGAAAATATCTGGCGTAAGCGTAAGCTATGCTATCTTTCAAGTTAGACCAAACTGCACACGGTGTGCAAATTTCATTAAGTAGTTTAGGAGTCCATCGCAGACAAACAACGTGACACATAATTTATATCGTCGTCGTCGTCTCAATCGATGGACGTCCACTGCTCTACAAAGGTCTCTCTTCATGAATTCCAATGGGCCCGATCTTGCGCCGCTTGTATCCAGCGGCTGCCAGCGACTCGCCTGATGTCATCGGTCCACCTAGTGGGAGGTCTGCCGTTGCTGCGTTTTCCGGTGCGAAGCCGCCACTCTAGCACCTTCGGACCCCAAACGTTCATCGGTTCTGCGAACTATGTGCCCTGCCTATTGCTACTTCAGCTTTGCAATTCGGTAAGCTTTAGTTCTCCTACGGATCTCCTCATTTCTGATTTGATCACATAGGGAAACCCCGAGCATAGTCCTCTCCATTGCCCGCTGAGTGACTCGTGAGTCTTCTTACGAGCCCTATAGTCAGCAGCCATGTCTCGGAACCATATGTAATCGCTGGAAACACGCACTGTTTTAATTTTAATATATTAAGAAAATAACAAACTTTATATATATATTAATATTAAGGTAATTTAAAATATATTTTAAGATAATAAAAAACTTTCAGGACAAGCTTTTTGTCATGATGATGATGATATATCAAGTTCATTGGAACGTAAAATATCTTGATATCGCTAGTAACAAAGTTAAATTTTAAAGATTCATAAAGCACTGGCTTTTGTTGGATTGTAACTTTTAGAATAAAAACGAGTAGCGGACTCTTGTTAACTCCATTCAATTCCTCTTTCGTATACAATTCGGTGTATTTTTTTTTTCAACTGTCAGCAGTTGTTCGCTGTAACCTTTTTAGTTCGTAGGTTTTACAAACTTATTTAGGCTTTCGTCGAGTTATCTCTCTTTATTTAGGCTCAAATATCCTCTGTTTCTTTATTCCTACTATTAGTTCACTCTTTCACACAATTTAGATATTTCAATAAAAAGAAACTTTTGAACTTTTTGCGTTAGCTTTCCATGAATAAGTTTACTGATTCATTTTTATTTTAATATTTCAATGAGAAAACTGTTTTTACATCAAGTATTATAATTCATTACAAGTTTAAAATATTTAAATTTAAGTGGATGAATGGAAAATATTTTATTATGGATTGAAAATTTTAAAAATAACAATGAAAACACCCTTGTGAAATGAAAGACTGGATAATAATTTGTAAAATAAAAATTTCGCTGTCCTTCGAGTTAATCCTGCTACGTTAATACCCCTTGAGTGATAACTTTACAGATAATTTCTATATTATCTAGATATTTTCAAGTTAATTAACGTAGTTTTTACGTACAGTGAAACATGTATAAGGCAATGGGTATGTGAGAAACTTCTATTATCGATAATTATAATGAAGTCCCAACAATTTTGCATAAATATACCGACAATTTACAAACGTTTGTAAATGAAACAACATTTCTTAGAATGTTTCCAATATTTATATCTATAATTGGGATTGTACGGTTCTATAATCTAAAGAAAAATACACGATAAGTTATGACATGTTCATTAACAAAGTCTAAGTCTTTCTGTGCTTGCTTTATTTGTCAGTACTCTCTAAGGCTACATATGATAAACGTTTCGAATTTTCAAAATGGGTCCCTCTGTCAATAAGACAAATGAACTTGCCTTTTTGGAAACCGGGTAAAATTAAAGACCACTATAAGTTACAAAAAGCATAGATTTCTCTGTATTTGTAACAGATATTCTTTTACATGTACAAGATTTGTATGTCTTCTGAAGTTTACATTGTAGATGGATTTGTAGGCCACGGCATCACTCAGCGAGAGTCGGGCAACTTTCAGACGGTTAAGTAATTAATTCTTTTGCGGATCTCTTTGAATAAATCACTTCACAGCCAACTCTGACATTATAAAAGTTGTCTTTTAAATTTTAAATAACGTTTCCGGTGTTTTATGACATCTTTTTGCGCTTTAATACTATTTGGTGTCGGACGGGTTTTCCCTTGTTGTTTATGATTGCTTAAAGATTACTTAGCTTGTTATTTGAACTTGGTTTTGTTGAACTTTTAATGCGTGTTAATTTATTAAAGCAGTTAACTTCTCAAATTAATATTATCTTATGCGTTTAACTGTAACTACGTGTTCAAATCAAATCAAAATATCTTTATTCAAGTGGGCCTATACAGCACTGTCGAATCGTCAAATACCATTATTTATCATATGTTGTTTCAATGTATGGCTGCTGATGATATTAAGGAAAGACTACAGCCTAAAGTTACGGGGGTTCCTTCGCGCCCTGTTCTGAGAAGAGCCCTCAACATACTCAGCCGGGTGTACGTTGTTTTCCAATCATCATTACAGTTTATATTTTTAATTTATTCCATAACGATTAGAGCCATTCCTTTACCCCCACGCTTTTTTATCTTCGAAGTAGCCCTTCAAATTATAGAATGATTTCTCAATAAGTTTACTTAGTTCAGTGTCATGTTTGTCACTTCTGGGAGTTTGTTATAGTAACGTATATAGTTACCCTTGAATGAATTATCAATTTTATACAGCCTACTAGAATTTACAGCAACTGTATTTTTGTTTCTTAAGTTATATGAGGTGCATGCATTTTTTTTTTCGTAAAAGAGTCAGTATTTTTATGGACGTATAACAAGTTTTTAAATATGTATACGTCGTGAACTGTCATTATTTTGACGGCTCTGAATTTTTTTCTTAACGAGTCTCTTGGACCTATATTACAAATCGCACGAACAGCCCTTTTCTGCAGTACAAATGTTGCATCTATATCAGCAGCATTGCCCCAAAGTAGAATACCATATGACATCATGCTATGAAAATAACTAAATAGACCAGTCTGACAGTTCCAACGTCCGTAAGACGGCGAATTATTTTAAACCGCAGACCTGAGGCTGATCGTTAGACCACATATATGGGGCTCATACTGTAAGATTATTATCTAACGTAATACCTAGGCAAACGGTACCTCCATTGTAACACCCGCGAAGTTACTGATTCCATATAGGAAATATAGGGTCATCTCTGTTTAGTGACGATCTACATTGCGAAAGGATTATCTTGCTAAATTCCAAGGCTATCGTGGAAAGTTTTAAGATCATGTTATGATTACGAAATTAATATTCACAAACGTTCCTAATAAATTGGGTAAAGACCTTTTAAACAAACCTGTCAGAAGGCCGCTCAATTTTATATAAATTAAATAATTCTGCGTAGTGCTCTTAATTATTTGTAAAGAAGTAAAAATAAATTGGTTTAACGTGTAATTTTTAAGTCCAATGTGAGTGATAAACTCGTCTGTGACAAATCCGTTTAATCTTTCGCCCTTTACGCTCCCGTTAACTGTGGGTAATTAACTACGCGGCTTTGCCACCCTCAGTAATATCTTCCGTAGCCCTAAGGTAAATATAACCCCATATGCACTATACCTACGTTCTTTTCTTGACACTCTCCCTAACCCTCACTTTGTTTATATGTTATCGCTAATTAGGGATTAGATTTTGTTTAGAAAAATAAACATTTTCACAAATTTTATTTGTCGCGTGAGGGTCAAATTTGTACAGTAGAAACGCGTGATTAGCGACACGAAGGTGTGCAGCGTTATTTGTGCTAATTCGTTTGAAGGTTACGTAGTTTTAATATTTACAAATAACATGTGGCAATTTAATTTGTCACTCGTCGTTTAATATACTATATAATATAAATAAAAAATATTTCATAAATTCTTTTTTCAAGATTTTCAAAAACAAAATTTAAATAATATTTTTTATATTGACAAAATGGTATTTTAATTTACAATTCGTCATTTGAGATTTCAATAAATAATTTGTATTAATTTTCGACACTTTTAATATTTTAATGACAATTAAATTAATTAAATTCCTAACTTTCCCTTCCCTCCCTCTGAGTCTCAGAAAAGTAAATTTGAGATTTGTATAAATTGTTTGTATAGACTTAAAAATTTGTTTGCCAAAGAAGTTTCACTTCTGATATGTGTATTTTGTACGCAAGCAGTTTTAACTTTTTTTTTAAATAGAAACTAGCTGTTTCCAGTGGTAGTGCTCAATTAATGCTATGTAATTATTTATTTATGCGATCGCATTGTCACTCTAGAGGAAAAAGAATTTAAGGCTACGTAATATAAAGGAATGGAATGGCATTAAAACAGTCACTGAATTGCCATTGAAAAACTAACTGCTTAATAAAAAGAAAGGCAAGTGTAGTAAAGAAGAAGATTGTCAATCTAAACCGTTCTTAAATCCACTTCAAATTTGTGCGGCTTCGTTGACGCAATGTTATGTGCGAGTAATCACTTCATTAGCAGAGGCTCTGACTTCGATTTCCTTCAGAAGTTATTTAGGAAATTGCAGTTTCTAATTCGACTGAGTTGGTACTGGCTGAGGGCTTCGGCCGTGGTTAGTTACCATCCTACCAGCAAAAACGTGCCTCCAAACGAAATTAAAAGTTCATACGTACAAAGTACACACGTCAGAAGTAAAACTTCTTTGGAAAACATATTTAAGTATTTTTTAAATTTACACAAATCAAAAACTTTAGATTTTCGAGACTTAGAGGTAGGTAAAAAGGAAGATATGTTAGGAATTTAATGAATTCAATTGTCATTAATATATTAAAAGTGTCAAAAATTAATATTAATAATAATATAAATATAATAATAAATCTAAGAATGTGTCATCATTTACCATCATGGGATATTAAAATCAGGCGCCAATAAAAATTAAATAAATATTCTGAGCCAGCTCAATGACGAGTTAATGCCATTGCGCGTGGGAGTGAACGAACTGTTCTAATTTTAATTGAAATATATGAAACTAATATGATATTGTAATGATGATGGTAACAAAAAACAAAATACCCGCCTGAAATTGTTGCGGGCTCTTCTCGGATCAGGGCGCGAAGGAACCCTCGTAACTGTAGATTATAAGTCGATCTGGAGTACCATCATCAGACGTATATATATTATTTGACGATTCAAAAGTGCTGTAATATGCCTACTTGAATAAAGATATTTTGATTTAATTTGCTTGAATGAGGACACTGTTATGCTTAAAAATATATTAAAGTAAAAATAATCCATCGTCGAATATGGGTATAATCATAATAGATAACAGATTTACAAATACCGATATAAATGGTCGCTGCTCGTATGTTGTTTTTCGTTGAAAATATTATTTGTTGGAGGATCACACGGTTTATGTTTTTCGCACCAATGCGGGGCGGGAAAGCGTTCGCAAATATAAATACTCCGTATCAAATAAAACTAACTACATTCGCCGCAATTTAACTTTATTACCGTGTGCGGTTGGCGTTTTGATAAGTTGCTTTTTTATTTGAATGTCTGTTTTTAAATGCGTATTAAAAGCTATGCAGATATATAGCTTCATGATGCTCTTTTTAAGCTTCAATATTTATAGAAAAAACTTAACAGCTCGTATTGTATTACGTTCCTAGCGGTGTTAGCAATTATAAATTTATTGGGAGATGTATTGTTAAAGCGGAAGTAGAACAATTATTAGTTTACTGCAATTATTGTTTAAAAGGTAACGGAAGCGTTCTTTCGTGCTCTTTCGTGTATCTTTACCAATGTTTCGCCCCACCACGGGGAAGCCATATAAAACTCTGGTAAAGATACACGAGGCAGATCAGTTATGTTTTTTAATAGTAAGTGTTGAAATTAGTAAAGTGATAAATAATTAAAGTGTTGTGAATAATAAATATAGTGTTCTGAAGTAATGTAGTGTATAATATATTGTATTAAATATTTGTGGACTTTTAATACTTTGGAAGAAACCACTTTGGAAGATAGAGCTTTTTCCTGTGAATTAGTAATTACTTTATATCGTCAAGTTTTTATATTCTCTTTTGTTTTATAACTGTTATTTTAAAAGTCATTAGGTTGTCTTTGCGTTATTGTATTCGTTGAAAGTCTTAAAATAGCCTCGATTCAACATTTTAATAAATTATTATTTTTTATTATAATCTAGCCTTACAGACTAATTAGTAATAATACTTTGACCTAATCTACCTAATATGTATTTGTATTATGTAAGTCAAGAGTCCAACGACTATACTTAGTTTTAGTAATGTCTATTGACTCTCACTGTTCTTGAGTTCTTGATTAAATGCACCACACTACACTATATTGTGTCACTACACTTTCACTAACTCAAAAAAGTCTTCTCTTTGTGCGTGTGATGTTCAGAAGTTTAGCAGCTTCGGGATTCACATAAATAAAAAAATAGTGATCGTTAATATCTGTACAGCTGCTCTTGAATCATAAATAGTATAACCAACACGATATTGTTATATGAAATAAAATCAAAAAGTTATTTATTAAAGTAGGTTCAAAAAGCACATTTGAATTGTCGTTAGTCATAATCTTCTACGTTATAATTTGCTTTTTCTAACAGGACATTTTTAACACATTTCTTAAAACTATATGGTGGCAAACCCAGAAGTGATTACGGTATCTTATAAATAATGCATATGCTCAACCTGACAAATGATTTCTGAACTTTCTTCTCTCTAAAATGTATCATTGCAAGCTTGTTTTTATTTTTTGATTTAAAATTGTGTATTTCCCTCTTTTGCTGTATAAATGAATATTATCGCGGATATATAAAATTTCATTTTTTGTATATTGCGACGGTATTGTGACAATTTATGTTTCTTTGAATCCCTCCCTTAAGGATATATAAAACATTCTTCGCAGTCCTTTTATTGCATAACTCGCAAATATTTGACCTTTGCATGCATAAATGTCTCACACCGCATATTTCCCATAAATATTTTAACACAAACAGGTACATCGTTCTTGGCTGTAAACTTCGTAAAAGCGAGGCCAATCCACCGCACTTGAAACACGCTTACGTCGCTGACTTAGGAGATGTTACATGGAACCATTTACATAAGTACGATGTTCAAGTACGCAATTCTTCACGCTGCGAAACCTGAACAGGAATTTTTCCCTTTATTCGATACATTATTAGGCTTTTCATTTTTCTTCTAGGTTTGTGCATACGCTTTGCACATGGGCGCATTCCAGCATAGTGGGCGCTATGCTCGGTAGTGTGACAGTCTAGAGGCCAGTTGCCTGCTCCTGTGCTCCTGCAAAAGGAGGCATTAGAGAGGCAAAGGGAGAAAGCGGTCGATGCTCTTCCCTCCCGCCAGAGAAGGAGAGATCTCGGACGGCGCAACTGCCTCCTTTCTTGAAACTTTGAATGTGGATAGGTTTAAATAGGTTTTCTGGTGAACAGTGGTTCCACAATCCTAGATGAAACTGTGTACTCCATGCAGGTTGCGTAAAAGAATTTCCTAGCGATAAAAAAATACTCTTAGCACATATATTAGGTCAACGATGAAATAATGGCATATTAATGTCCCACTGTTGCATATGGCCTCCGCATTCATAACAGAAAGTGTTTTTATAATTAATATCAATCGTGTTCCTTAAATGCGATGCAATAAGCTAGACTTTCTCCAGATTTCACGATATTTTCCTTGTTTATTGACAAGCCTTGACAAAATTTGAATTGCGTCTTTATCCCCAAATACGATACACTCGTGTTATTAGCGAGGCGTGTAGTTGTACCGAGAATAAAAAATGCTGGTGCGAATTATCTTTTTATTTTTATTTCATTATTCAAATGTAACCAACAGAATTACATATAGAAATATACATACAGTTAGAAGTGTGTGTGTGTGTTTAATGCTTGAGTTTATTGTTTCTTTACTTTTCTTTGAATCCAACTGTAAGTTGCAATCAAGAGTCTGGCTAATATTGGTTGGAAAGTAATATCAAAATTTGCTATTCTAAGAATGATATCGTAAATTGACAATGCCTGTTATCGTCTAGTGCGTCTTACACGGCGAACATGCAACGTAAACAAACTTTTTATTAACTGAAATTACTCACAGTCGCAATCTAACACGAATTTCTTAAACGTATTTCATTTCGGCATCAAATTAAATCTTTTACACAAGGTTTTATATAAATAGTTCTGTAATTTTGGGCAAAAACGATTAATAATTAATTAAATTTAATGACGAATTTTAAAATTAGCTACTAATAACTAGTGTCAACAATAAGTTGAAACAAAATCTATAGTATGTTGGAAATAAAACACCAAAATCGATTTATGTACATAGTTATAAAGACACTCTACCTAACAGTAGAAAACTGGTATGTATATAGTAGAAAAGCGTATTACCGGAAGAGGATTACATTATTTGTAATTGGCTCCTAGTTAAATAAGTGGCAGCAACATTCCGGAGCGGCGAAAGTTATCGAGTAAAAAGCCTTTGACGATTCAGAGGGTCTCGTAATAGTATACTTAAAATATTTTGAATTCTTTCTAAAGAATGAAATGAGGTTAATGTTGTATTGTCTGTTTTACTACAAATTCTATTTTAAATGGATTACTCAGATCCCTTATAGAACAAAAGATGAGTTACTCCTATATTTCTCGTATCCTTCAATCTTTTGACATTGTCAAACTATTTTGAGCTAAATGCGTACTGTATGTTTGTATTAAATCTTGTGCAATGTTTCAATTTCATATATTTTTTTTTAGTTTTAATAACAGATAACAATAACACATAGTTTTCACTCAAATATTTCACAAATTTAGAATCGACAGTTAATTTGGCCACACGTCACGTAAGTGAGTATCTGACTCCTAACTAGTTTCCTGTGTTTAGGATATCACCTGTGCATCACATGCGGACGTTTATCCACCTAACTTTAATGTCTTTGCCACTTGTGGAACATAAAAAAAAAGAAAAAGCCAAGTTATTAGAAAGAAACTTAAAAGTATGAACATTACTTGTAATATTTTACAGCTATGCCACAATAAGCTAAGTTCTATGCCAATACAATTATAACTAGTTATTGTCTAACTACACATTTTTGAGATGTCGGTACGCGAACAAAATGTTCGAGTCTAACTAAGTAACACAAAAATTGAGATTTTAGAGCATACACTATTGTTAAATTGTGTGTATTAATTTGTTCAATCGTTATTTGTGGCTTCATTATTCAGGAATTTGGGGAAAGGTCATTCTATTGACATGAATAACAGTATAATTAATACCATGTTTGTTGTTTAGTATTTTATTTAAAAAGATAAGTAGAAGCATTTCAACTGTTGGGCACTGCTGGGCACAGACCTCTTCATTCATAGTTGAGGGGGTTTTTAGAGCATAGACCCACCACGCTGTCGGGCTCCTTGCCATATACCGCATATTTCCTATTTTGTTGTATAAGTTATTAATATTTCAAGTTCTATCAAAGTCAGCCCACCAGTTTTTGCACTAAAATGGAATATAACAAATACTTATAGATCTGTTCTAAAAAATTCTTCCGCATTTGTAATAAAAGAAGAATTCTTATACAAAATGAGTTTTAGGAATTAATTCAGTTTACTTATATAATAAGATATCACACTAATGGACTTACATTTTTAAGAAGTTCAAGCGACGTGTAAAGAATATATTTATTTGAATCTAGTTTCATATATCTATACAGGTTCAATGAATTTATATACATCATTACACATTATTGTAAAAATTGGTGTCTATGAGTTTCTTATGAGTTCTAATGAGTTTCTTGCTGGTATCTTCTCGATAAAATCACTATTTAGTACCGATGTTAGATTAAACACCAACGGATAAACCTGACAATGCCATAAAACTGTTAAAACCAACTTTAATAAAGAATCTTTAGATTTTATATTAATTAGAAGCTTTGAAGTTAGGCGATGTTTAACATTTTTGTATTCCAAACTCAAGCACGTGGAATAAATTTAATTCACCTTTTGCAGGCTGTACAAACCGTTTCCCCGCAGTTAATTGGTCTCTATTATTTATTTTTCCTTCCTTCGTTTTTATTGTAACCTCACTTTGAATATGAAAAATTTTTCGACAAGTTCAATAGCGGATTTAAATTTGAATGTACATATTTTAACAAAAATGTTTCGTCCAACTTTTAAGAATTTTTAGGTTATCGACGCGTTTTAATAACAAACATTTACCGTGATTTCACAATTTCTTTTTATTTTTAACTTATTCTGCATAATGGTGGGTTTCTTATGCAAGTATTATTTTCTTGCATAAATCAATATTTATTTAGTAAAATTTAATGTTATTAAGTTGTTGCATTTTATATTTTTACACAACTTTTCTATGTCATTTTTACATCTTTCCTAAAATAAAACTACTACGTCATCTAAACCCTCGATCGCCATATTAAAAGCCCATAGTTTAAAATTAAAATTTTAAAAAATAATTAGTCCTACAACAGAAATAAAGAAAAAAATTTAAACATAATATTCATACGATTCGAGGACAGGTTAACAGGCACTTTGGGAATTTTAAATTGATACGCTTATAATTTAACGCAAAATTACACTTTCATCTTCTGTAATAAAGTATATTTACAACCTTAATAAAATTGGAACGCAGCGAAATGCGATCGCAGCGGGCTGTTCGAGAGCAAATTTCTTCTCTGAAATCACATTTTAAAATAATAATTTGCTACGCGTGTCATTAATTAAATCTTACTTTCAATGATATTTATTCAGAACAGAGTTATTCGAAAAATACTTTTGTTATGTGAATATAGTGTATATATAATGACCCTCTATTATAACGCCAACTTTAAGTAATATTATAGTAGGGGAGCCCGGTATGCTAAATTTGCAGGTACTCGAGCAGTGGTTGAACATTTTGTACAAGCAATATATGTCGGAGTGCTATAGTCTGTGGAACGCTGGCCCATCTGTCTATCGGCGTGGGGTAGAGTCAATAAGTGACATTCCGGCGCGGCGCGTCTCTCGGTAGCTCTCGGGTGACGGCCTGCCGGTGCGGTCGATTTTTGAAACTGACGCGTTCCTACCTATTATTATTAATGCGTTTGTGTAAATTGATATCGGGAACATTAAGTGATTGAACATTATTATATGAGCTAATTAAAAAAGTGTTTGATTGCACCAACATTACCCACCAACGCCCACAGTATGGAAAATTGACTTATGGATGCCATTAGTGACGATGTCGGCGGAGAACCCTACGCTTCTATGCTTTATGCTTCCTTTCTTTCTTATTCTCCGACTTATAGTATATTTGTTTATTATTAATAATATAAATGTTACAAAAGGATTTCAAAGTGACAAAAAAGGTTACATGAAATTATTGTTACAAAATGAAAGGCTGCTTAGACACTTCCACTAAGTTGACCTGTATAGCAAGTGTCTTCACCTCCCTTCGGAACATATTGTAACATTTAAACGTTACATAACTTTATACAATATTTACTTCAACTACAAAAATTGGATTACAATAGATATACAAAAAAAAATTACCAAAAAAACAAGACAATAAATGTAGTTATGTAAGAAGCACGGATCCCTCTCGTTTAGACTGGTGCAGATACTGAGTGGACACGGATTCTTTGGTAAGTACTTGCACCAGATAGAATGGGGCTTGAAGACTCACCTGTTACGAGTGTGGAGCCCTCGTTGACACATCATAGTATACTGTGGCAGAACATCCGGCTTTGGGGGCCCCTAATGGCACCGCCTAATGTCTTTGGCGGATGGTATCTCTTTTCTGTGAAAATGTCATCCAACAGAATGAGGTATCAGAGATGGAAATGGAAGCTGCAGTTGAGACTATCTCTATCCGTAGGAGGAGACAGGGAGCCAGGAGATGTGCCTTTGCGCGTCTCATACCTTTCTAAATGGTTGTAAGAGACGACGTCCGAGGTCTCATAGAGTAATGTTCCCACTGATCCTCTGGTGCCCCTGTTCAGGATACTGAGATTCAGGTTCAGCCGGAGCGCGTAAATGCATGTAATAGCGGAAAAAAAAGTACTGGAACTTATGGAATTGTGAAGAATTTTAAAACGAAAAATAATAATGTAAAGTTTTCCATATTAGTGTAGGGGAGAGCGTGTAGGAATTTTAAAAGAGCAGTACATAAGAATACTCGGTCGTGTCAGAAATTCTAAGGGCATATGCGCTTGATGTTTCTGATCAACTATGCATATTATTCTAACAATTAACAAGTGCGGGGTGGCCGTGAAGCGGGTAATAAAACAAAAATAAGTTATTCGAGCGTGTAAGATATTCAAAGTGAAACTTAAGTACGAGTACACTCAAAACAGTCTCCTGTGACTCTGACGTCCTACCTGACGCGCTCGGGTTTTATCAATCTGACGGATTGCCTTCAACGAACCCCCTATATTAAGAGTTCATATTGTGTAAGGGGAACATTACCGGGTGCAAGGTTTCTTCTCATGGCAAGTATTAATTCAGTTTTTGCGGTGAAACTTATGGCATGTATGTGTCTGTTGGGTGTTGACTTATACATATATCGGACATAATTAAAATCTAATACACTTAAGTTTCACGTCCTCCATGTACACACTAATTTCAGGCACACTTTTATACAATGTGACATCATTGATAATTACTTTATAACAAAACACACAAATCGCCTAGTATATAAAATATTTTAATAAATGACATAACGTTGTCATCTTTGTTTTATATATGACTAGCTGTTCCCTACAGTGTCACCTACGTAGTTTGCTATTCCGTGTGAATTAGTGGAAATATATACTTGGAGACTGTCAACTTTGCGTAAGGATTGACTATGCAAAGTGTCGAATAAATCTTGGTGTTCAAACGATCTCGTGATGAGAGAGTGAGTGAGTGAGTTAAATTGACTTAGAACTTCTTCACATTATTGCCTTACTACACCGATTTGCGACAAATCGGATGGACAGTTTCAACGGACCTAGATAGAAAACAAGTATACTTGAAAAATGTATATATTTACAAATCAAACAAGCCGAACTAAATTCTAATTGATATTTTCCTTTTAAGTAAAGTAAATAATTATCAATAAATTACATAATGTTGTCATCATTGTTTTATAACCAATTTGCATATTATTTATCACGTCATTGAACAAAGATCGCTTAGGTATCAATCAATACCTACTGACAAAAGAGTTGTTTAGTCCTAAAATAGAACTCGTTTACATAGACTTATTTGTAGCGTCTACGAAGGAAATTGATTTCTCTCAACTGTAAGAAGCTTCGCTGACTCCTACGCTAACAAAGGCCAGAATAATAAGGTATACGTCTACTTGCAAATTACTCGTCTATTTTGATAAAACCTACTTCAATATCTCTCATAATAAAATTATAATTGTTCAACAATTTTACATCCAATATTGTCTTAAAATAAATTTATTAAGCACCTACCATTTTAACTTCTTGACACAACTTGATACAAGATTAGTGTCTTTGAAAATTATGCTTCTAATAGTTAAAATACTGCCTATGCCTAAAAGTTAACAATTAATTTTTACTATGCGTATTCTCTTTAGATCTTAGAATATATTACGCATATTGTATCAAGCAACCAAAAAAGTCAGCTGATGGATGTCGATTGGACTGTGTTATGACTCAATACTTACAGAAAAGGTCTACTAGCGATTCTCAGTCACCACTGAGCATTGTCACCATCCCAGGAATGTGCATCTTTCTTCGCCACTTTAGTTACGCGACACCTCTATCTATATCGGTAAATTTATAATTATATTATAAAGTTGAAGAGTTTGTTTGATTGAACGTGCTATTTTGGTCCGAATTTAAAAATGATTACAGTGTTAGACAGCCCATTGATCGAGGAAAGCTATAGGCTATGTATCGTTACACTAATTCAAAATATGCGGGCCTCAACGACGAATGTTTCAAAGTCAGGAATTTTCTCTTTTCCAAAGTTTTCGCTGTTTAAAGTGTTGAAGTTTTTGAAAAATCATGTATGATCGAATTGTTCCTCTTTAAAAGTTCAGAAAAAACAGTCCGTGACAGAAAGATGTCTTTTAAGGCTGGCGCGCTATAACCCTTTTTTTTGCGGGATGCCCGGTACTGACGCGGTTCGGACGAGTCCTTTTAGATAAAGCCTTAATAGAACGGTGGAAGGAGGATCGTGGAGAAAGCAATCCGGCCCCACCTGGAAAAACGGCTATCCTGGAAGCGTGCATCGCTTTCCTACAGGCTGGTGCAGGTTGACTGGACACGGATGATTTGATAAATACCTGCACCAGATTGTTGGTTGTGAGGAATCTACTGCCTGCCACGAGTGTGATGCTTCCATAGATTCGGCGCACCACTGATTGGCAGAGTGTTCCCCATGGGGACCTGAGCGATACGTCTTGAAATTGCTAATTGGTGGGATCCTCTCGTTGGTGAACAAAGTTTGCGCAGTGCTTGCTAACGAGATGCGTTGGAGGACAGTTGCCTTCTTCTGCGAATCTGTTACGTCGTTGAAAGAGGCATCGGAGAGGATGAGACAAAATGCCGTCGACGTGCCCCCGCTCCCACATAGGAGGCCAGAGTGGATTGCACGTGCGTACTACTGGTTCTCCATTCAAGGATATCGAGGGATTCCCACTGAGTTTTAGTGGGTATGCTCACTTATCAGTGAGTCCCACACATAGTGCGTAAAGGCATTTCCCAGCTTAAAAAAAGGAACTATAACCTTTTTTATGCTAACCAAATTTGTTCTAAAATAATGCATTATTTCCGAACTGTCATTAAGAGGTAAATTAAATCTTACCTTGCTCCAGGTTACCTTGCCTCCATCTAATACTGTATCGTCACTTATCAAGTCACAGTTAATTTGTTTCTTTAATGTATTTTTAAATTAACTACTGCAGAATTGTTCATTTTAGATGAATATAATATTCAATTCAGGCATATTTATCTCTACGTTGTAGACCTAAAGACCTCAAGTTACATCAAATCGTCGGAACGATTTATTCCTATAACTCAAAGCCAATTCACCCTTAAATTACTCGTATTTGCTATTTAAAACGTTGCCTTATAAAAAATGGCGATTTAATACTTATTGAAATTCAATAGATCAGTTGTGCAGCCTTTATATTGTGTCAACATATTATGTACTATATATCAAGCTCACAATCTGCAACTTTACGATTCTTCGCTGAACTCGATGCACAATAAAATTTTCTCTTACATTACGTAAAATAGAAAATGATACTTGTTTACGATACTCAAAATAATCTTGCCATTTGTTTGCTATGGTATCTATATTTGTAAGACTAGGGTTAGTTACACCTTTTCCAACGCAATCACGGCTGTGCCGTTTTTAGCGTTCTCTATTTTATAAGATACGTTTCCTCTTCTAATAGCAAAGCATTGTAATAATACTGAAAGAATTCACATAAAAGTTTCACTTTCAAGTCACTCGCGAATTTTGAAGAGCTCTAACTAGTATATGAATGTAGGTAAGCGAATAATAAAACAGTCTTTATTTAGCGAGTTTCATTTCACTACACTCTTAAGCCAGCTTCGCATTATTGCCTTTCAAATCAGATTGTTTTAAGGCTCATTAATTCATTGGTTTAAAGTATATAATGGGCATAGTTAAAAACATGTTTTTGTATGTGAGATGAAAATATAGAATAATAGACAACCTCACAATCATTTCTGACATCCGTTAAACATACAGTATATTATTTCGCTGTTATTAAACGAACACCTCATTCAAACCAGCTATTCACCTGGCACGTCGACAGTTTCAGTTTTAATATTTCCCCTCTTGATATTTCAAGCGTTTATTAATGATTTTGTAATTGAGCTGTCGTTTGCATTGGCGTATGTTTGGCCGATCATTTCATACGGAGGACTAAAGTGTGTTGAAAAAAATTATCTATAAACTAATACGTGCCGCAAAATTTATACCAACTTTTATGAAACTTGCACAGAGGGAGGAGTTTTGAAATTTCCCACACTTATAGTTTATATATAGATTGAGTGCACAATGGAATCTTTTTTTTATTATGCATAAACAGTATTAAATCAATAAAAAACAAATTACATACACTGCCATACACACACACACGCATATTGAGTATATATATACGTATTTGTTAGTCGCTGACAATAATATCGAACCCTATGGCGTTGGAAAGTATTGGAACCATATGTGGTTCCATAAAAAAAGTTAAAAGTGCGCGCGTACACAGTACACATGTCGTACACAGTACGTAAGTGAAACTTCTTTGGTAAGCAAATTTTCTAGTTTTTTTTAAACAAATCTAAAACTTTAGATTTCCGAGGGAGGGAAAAAGGAAGATATGTTGATAGTTAAGAATTGAATGAATTTAATTATCATTAAAATAATAAAAGTAACGCAAGTCATAAAAATAATTTATTGAATCTCAAATGATATATTGCAAATAAAACTGCCACGTGGTTTTTGTCTTTGCTTTTTTTTATTTTAAATTTATTAAATGACGAGTGGCAAATTATAAAGTGATTTGTAAATATTAAAACTACCTACCCTTGAACCCTAATCTCGCTAAAGAAGTGTCACTTTAAAAGTTTATATTATCAAAAGCACTAAAAAGATTAAGTTAGAAAAGTTATTATGGTGTTTTGTTGAAATTGGATTACGATTTGCAAAACTTATAACTCTTTTTATATCTGGTCTTGATAGCAATAACATCATCTCCACCTATTTGTTACCCGGTTAAGATGAAAGCATTTATAAGGTTAATAATATCTCAGATTTTTTAACATGTCCCATAAAATTAAGCGTAGTCTTTATATGTATTTCAATCAATGATGTGTATCGGTGTATATACGTGATTCATAAAAAGCATGTTCCGGAAATTATGAATGATTTTTTCCTACCGCGCCTTAAAAAATTTCTTTTAATACAAGGATAGTTTTTAATTTTGGTAAACTATAATCTCTACTATGTTAATGACGTTTACTAAAACAATTAAGAATCCTCGTAATTCAATCAGTTTTTTGTTATTTATTTAAAGTTCTTTTTAACACTATCATGAAGCTTTTCAACACCATATTACATAATACACGCGAAAATAACAGTGTTTGCCAGTTTAAGTCATACGTTTTCCCTCCTAAATGGCTAATAATATACCATGTTTTTGTTGCTAAGAAAATACTTGTAAGTAAGTAAGTAAGTAGCAGCCCATTAACGTCCCACTGCTGGGCACAGGCCTCCTCACTCCGAGGAGCGAGGTTTTTAGAGCATAGACCCACCACGCTGCTCTAGTGCGGATTGGCAGGCATAGTACACAAGTGCACTCGCTATTCCTTCACTCTCATAGTCCGTGGTGACGGCAATCCGACACGTCCGGAGAGAGATCAGGCGCAGGACCGACGGCTTAACGTACTCTCCGAGGCACGGGGGTGGATTACACCGCCATCTTCCCAACTTCGGGCAAATATTGAGAAAATCTTAATAGAAAACTCAATATTCTTTTTTGAATTGGCCCGACCTGGGACTCGAACCCAGGACCTCATGTCTGTAGTCGAACATACTAACCACTAGACCAACGAGGCAGTCAAGAAAAAATACTTCTAGGAGGTGGAAATAGCTGATGAAGATTTGATAAGAAAACCAATGTTTGCCAGTTACATATAAATACAATTTTAAAGTCAAACTTTCCATTCTACTGTGTTTGTAAATACAAAAGCTACCTCAAAGAGATGATATTTTGTTAGCCAGTGTTGCTGCAAATGTATCAAAACTCCTCCAAAAACATTACACTGAGAATACAATATCGATTTTTACTTTTAAGCGAAATTTGTTATTAATTTTACCGTATTGAAATAATTTATGAGTCGCCATGACCTAGCGAAAAAGTATAAAATATTTTTGTAGTATATTTGTTTCGCCTGTCATTCCTATAAGGTTGGTTATAATGAAAAATATGCTTCATGGAACTCTGTGTGATATTTTAATTAAAGAAAGTTTTGCCAGTAGACTGATCTGATTCTGATTTTTTTACTCTCTATTTAACTAAGAACATCACCGGGTTTCTTCTTAATCCTACAAACTGTAAACAATACGAAATGTAGGAATATACAAAATGTATACAAAACACATAAAATGTTTCTTTCCTTTATACTAAAAAACCCTTCAAACGAGTTGCCCCTAACCCGTTCTATGAACGACAATAATGTGGACATAATTTTAAACCACTAATCTCACTCATTACGATATATTCAAAACTTTTCTACCTCTATTCTTCGGATATATTTAAAAGCCAATAATGTTAAGATAGTTTTAAACAACTGAATCCACATTCACTCATCACAAGATCTAAACTTTCTAACCCGGTCTTTACATTAAAATTCAGATGATTGAAAACCAATCTTGATTGACTTGTAGTTAACACAACCGACAAAAAAAACTCAAAATATTGTTTATTTGCTAGCATTATAAATATAAAAAGAGTTAATAACAATATTTCCTTTTTTACAAATTAACGAAATTATGTTGCAATAACCTACCCCAGGTATCTATTATTAATATAATATAAAATGTTTAAATCGATGACATCTATGTGTAAAGTTCAACTTGCTTGTCTTAGGCATGTTGACGTTTGTAGTTTTGATTTATCATCGTTATATTAATATCATATAGCTATTAACACATGATGCTTAAAAACATATCTCATAATTATTCTAAGGCACCTATTTGAAAAAGAAAGCCTTTCCAAGTCCAAACTACCTACTAATTTGTGGAATTCGTTCCCCTTGAATATAAGACAATCAAGATCACTACATATTTTCAAGAACTCCCTAAAAGAGCACCTGCACCTACTGTAGACGACTAAATTTATATATATAATTTATTGAAGTGACACTTCTTGAGGCGCATATGGGGTAAAATTTTTACGAATGAAATGCGTGATTAGTGTCACGAAAACGTGTAGCGTTTTTTTATATTAATTCGTTAGCTAGTGTTAATATTTACATATAACATGTGGCATTTTAATTTGACACTGTTTTCGTTCATAAAATAAAAATGTTAAATAAATTCTCCTTTCTAAATTTTAAATGCAAAAGCAAAATTTCATTAATAATTTCTAATATTGTCAAAAAACAGTTTCATTTGAGATTTCAATAAATTATTTGTATTAATTTTCGACACTTTTAATATTTTTATGACAATTAAACTCCAAACATGTCTTCCTTTTTGTCTCCCTCGTAAGTTTCGGAAATCTAAAGCTTTAGCTTTAGTTTTGAAAGAAGTTTTGCTTCTGACATTTTTATATATATTAATTACTTTATGAGACAGTATATTGTTATTTTAGTTATTTGTGTATAATTTGTAGCTATTTGTATGTATATTTATGGATATACACCACCGACTGTATTTTGCTATAACTCCTGTACCAAAGATTAGTGGACCACGCTGCAAAGCGATAAGACCACCTCTTATACACTGCCTTTTGTGTAATAGCTATATATTGGTTCTCTTTTATAACATTGCGGTGTACAAAAGTAATAAACAAATAATAAATCTTTATTACAACAGGTAGAACAGTATTAGTAGAAAGAATTTATCTTTGAAACACTGTTTTACAAAATTAGGATTTTATGGTTGACTCTTTACACGTAGTGTTCGTCGATTTATTTCACCAATATAAATCCGTTAAAGTGTCTTGTTTTATAACAATTTGAAAGTTATTAGCTAATACCAGGTTTATTGCTATTTCAATGCTGTTTAAAATTGCGGGTGAACGTAAAAAGATATTTCAAGTGAAATAAAACTACGTTCGTCCCAATTTTGTTTTATAACCACGTATGGCACTCGCTATGACTCTATCCACGTGAGAGCACCATTCAAAAATGGCGTAATCATTCATAATGTTTAGTGTTTCATAGTTCTGTTGCAGCTTTTAGTTTCCATCTATCTAAACTAATATTATAAAGAGGAAGCATTTGTGTTTTTATGAATGTCTGTAACGTTTTCACACAAAAATTACTAGACCGACCGCGACAGAGCGACATAGGGTATATTACTTTCTCAAAAAAAAGGGATCCCTAAATTGAGAACTTAACATTTAATTTCCCTCTATTTCTATATGTTTCTGTCTCTATTTCTATTTTTGGCGGTGTGTTTATTGCAACAAAAAGTTATAGCCATGTTGCTGACCTTACCAGTGCAGAGTAGCTGCGAGAACTAGAGGGAGATTACCAGATGCCGACGAGGTTAGGAGGATCAGGGTTCTAGCTAACAGACCTTGATCCAAAGATGGAAGCCTCCAGTAGCTGGCAGGGCCGATTCTCCCTCATCTGGAGAAATAGCTGGGCAAAGGGCACGGATCGCTTTCCTACAAATTGTGGTACAGGTGCATATCAGTCACGGTTGCTTCGGGAAATACCTGCTCTAAATTGTAGGATGTGAAAGATCGCTGTGATCGAGTGAATGCCGCTGAGGCACTCCAGTCCTGACGGAGAGGAATAGGAACCAGATGACGGAGGTTTTTTCAACCTGACCCCTTATAGAGAATCTGTAAACTGGCCTCATCCGGTGAGTCAGAGATGTGTGCCCCAATGAATCTCTGGCTCTCCCTACATGGATGACGATGGACCCCGCTGGGTTTTAGTGGGTATTCTGGAAAATTTTATGTTATCTGGTACAATATTATATAATATTATACAATATTATATAATATTGTACAATATTATATAATGTTATGTCGCTAAACTTGAAAAAATGATGGATCTTCCATACAAATATTAATCACCCCTTGTATCCACTTTAAAATATGGTTTCCTTAAATAAATTAGGTCATGTCCTTATAGCTCTAAACTAAAAGTTAGATCAGACTGACAAAATTTGTCCAATGTTTTAGTTTAAGTTTGAATTGCAGTTGTATAAATATTTGTATAGCGGTGAGCATTGTAGCCTTATTTGCTGACGAGAACTAATATCGTGTTCACGATTTGTAATTTATGATCTCTTGCCGAGTTTATCTCACAGTAAAATGCACATTTTGTAAATTATATATGTAAGCGTTGCAGTTGATTTACACTGAATTGTTCTTAAAGTTTCGAATTACATAATGTAATGACCTTGATGGCCTAATGATTTTCGCTTTTTTCTGTTCCTTTGATTTAATTCCTGGTAGGTTACATATATGAATGAATATATGAATTACTTATTTTTTTTTAATTACATGTAGCTTTTAAAGATGAGTGCCTTGAGAAGTATGAGTGGATTAAAACTGAGTGACAAAGTGAGAAATAGTGTGATAACGAGAACGTTGTTGTATAAAAGAAGACGTAAAAAGGGTAAAAAAGGTAAGTAGCAGCCCATTAACGTCCCACTGCCGGGCACAGGTCTGTTCAGTCATATGAGAGAGGGTTTAGAGCATAGACCTACCGAGGTGTAGAGAGAATGAATGAAAGGAGACTGACAAAAAGGATTTATGAGTCAATAGTGAATGGGAAAGTTCAAGGCGAACGTTTTAAATTTTAAATAACGGCCAGGTCAAGAGTACTCTAAACCGACGGATTTGTATGAGAGGTTTAATAAGAATGAAAGAAGCGAAGATATGCAAGGATCTTGGCAAGTGGAAGGACGTGGTCTCTGCCTACCCCTATGGGAATGAGGCATGATGCTATGTATGTATGTAGTTACTAAATCTCGTAGGCCTTGTTTAAGACAATATTATTACGTAATCTATATATATATATATATATATGTATATATACATTACAAAGTTGTGTTCGTTACACCAAATACAACTCAAGAACGGGTTTTATGTTTTTATTGCCTCCAGAGCTGTACGCTTGACGGTATACTAACCTGATGGTAAGTTATGATACAGTCTAAGATGGAAGTGTATAAGGTATTTTACCTTTTCTACATAGTATCCTACCGGAACCCACATTTTTATACTTGGCATCTTTTCTAATAAGGTGTTAAATAGCCATGATATAAGCCTCCCAGTACTCCAGACTAAGACATTAGAAAATGCAATTTCCTATATTTACCCAGCCGGGAATGGAAACTGGGTCCTCAAAGAGAGCATTCACGCCATAGCCCCACCGATGCCGACGACTAGACTCATTTTAATAATAATTGATTTGTTGGATTCGTCAAGTACAAGAAACAAAATCATCTAGAAATATATAAACAAAAGGTAATACACAAATTACTATAACTGTCAAATCGATTGGTCTGCATCATTCCAGATCATTCTGTGTGTACTCGCATATATAAAAACAATCAAAGAAAACCATTTACGGACATTAACAAAACTTAATAAGAGAACAGTGATCCCGAATTCGACTCCAGGCAGTGTGGATTTAGGAATTTTTATTTTCTTATTTGTCAAGGGATGCTCTACCAGAAAAGCCGTTTTGCTAAGAAAAAATGTGCTGCGCTTCGGTTTGGTTGTTTATAGAAAGCAACAGGTAAATTTCCTCTTACCAGTTTTACCATTTACTATCATGACGTTTGTGGTGTATTAATAAAAAATAAAGCGGGAAAACCACAAGATCCCCTGCCTGACCGGTCATTTCAGCTTTATCATTTTCCCCATTTCATATTTCGGGAGTTTATTAATGATTTTGTAATTGGGCTGTCACTTGCACTCATATACATCCGCTCAATTACTCCGCGTGCCAAAAAAGCTGAATTAATATTCGATTAAAAAACTCCATTTATGTATCGACATGCATTCTCTCTGAATGGCAATTGTATTAAGAGTTATTATATCACTAAAGAATTCTCCGATATACCTTTATTTTAAATTCGTGTAGTACGCCGTAATGTTTATTCGTAACTGACACTCTTATTCATATTTTGTTTATTTCGATATAATATATGCTCTAGCAGGTATATGATCATGTATAAAAAGAGAGAGAGATATATATCACAAAATACAATTAAAGAAGAGGAAAGTATCCTGACAAGATCATGACAAAAAACTAGACGACGTAAAATTAAATGTGAGAGTGTTTTTAAGAACCATAACATCAATTATAATGACTTCATGATAAACAAATAATTAAATATAGTAAAGTAAACAGTTTTATTAGATATACGGAGGCTTTTCATAAGCTTTAAAGAAATGTAATAAAATATTACAGTTTAAAATAAATATAACATGTTTTACATGTCGAGTTTTTGCTGTAGAGGTACGCTAAAACTACTGCAATTATTGAAATGAAGCGCATACACGAACTACAAGTCCCATTGAATCAAATGAAATCAAATTCTAAAGGGCTTGAAAGCTGTAAGCGCTCTACAACGTGAATGAGTGATCATTATTGCTTAATTAAACCCGGAAGTCTTCCACAAGTACTTATTCGAATACACGTTTCTGTTATACAAAATATTCGAGATACTGATTCTTATATAATATCAAACGCAAATCCCGCTATAATAAACGCAAAAGAATTACATCATTGAACTTGGAATCATTGGATTAAAACTCATATAAATCATTGTTACTCAGTTCTATTACAGACTGATTCAGAAAGTGTTTTACAGTATTTGTGATCGATACATTTTTTTCAAATATAACTATTGGCATACACTCTCCTTATACAGATCCTGTTCAAATTTTTAGTCGTTCAAAATATTAGAACTAAAAAATTATTTGAAATTGATTGAATGAACAAAATTCATTCATTTAATTTCAATTATTTTTTCAAGAGTTCAAGGTTGATTGGAATGTAGTATATTAAAGCAAAGGTTGACTTTTTATACTTTTTCTTATTTTCAACTGCGATACGGTAAGCGCTTTTTGGAATCCCGCCTGATGGTAAGGAGTAATACAGTCCAAGATGGTAGCGTCTCAGCTTAGAAAGAATTAACTTGCCTATTAATCTGAAATAAAATTCTGTGCATAATCTTCTACTTCTTTGTCTGGCGGCAAATATTTGCTGGTAAAACATATCTGAAGCCTCCCGCTAAACCTGATTTGAATAAATTAGAAAGTTTAATCCCCTAAAATTGTCTTGTCAAGAATCTGAATTAGGACCTTCCAGAAAAACAATGTGTATGAACGGTAAAAAAGGTAAATGGCAGCGCTTTTAACGTCCCACTGCGAGGCAACGGCCTTCTTACTCATAGAAGAGAGGGTTTTTATAGTATAGAGTATAGACCCATCATACTGCTACGGGTTGGTAGGCTATAGTATTTTTTTATTGCTGACAAGTTAGCACTTGACTGTAATCTCACGTGGTAGTAAGGAATTATACAGTCTAAGATGAAATGCACTAATTTGGTAAAAGGTAATTTACCTCTTATAGTTTCTACAGAGCATCCACCTTACTGAAACGCAATGACGGCAAGTCTTTGCTGATGGGTTGGTAACTAGCCATGACCGAAGCGTCCCAACAACCCCGACTCAGACAAATTAGAAAATGCAATTCGTAAATTTGCTCTACTGGGAATCGAAACTAAGACCTTTGCTTGCAAAGCGAATCGCACCATTATGTCAACGAGGCTATCGTATCTATAAGAAGTTAATTTAATCGCAAAGCAAAACCTTTCGGAAATAAAATTTCTAATCCGGATTAACAATTTTTACGGATAGTAAACGGCATTCAAAATGATCGCATATTTATCATTGAACTAGATTGGTTATTTTCCGGGCAAGCCGAATTCCTCCACTTTCTGGGGCAACCTAAATTGTGATATAAAATTCAGGACGACAGTAACGCACAAATACTTTTATACGAGGGGACAATGACCCTTGGAACTTGTAGATTCGATAAATGTCGCCACCGGAGCTTGATTTTTGTTTTATCGGGCTTCTATAGAAATAAGAACACGAAAAAGCCGTATTAAATCTCTGATTCCATTGACTCACATTCTCCCTATAAACATATGTTGTCAAAATTTTCAATAAGAAAATACTTTTATTATTCGTCCGCTCAAGATGAAATACATGTTTTATTGCTGACAGGTTAGCGCTTGATTGTAATCACACCTAATGGTTTTTTTCATTAAAGAGTAAATACTTGTTTTTGTTGCTGACTGGTTAGCGCTTGACTATAATCACACCTGATGGTTCTTTATTCATAGGTTCAAGATGAAATACTTGTTTTATTGCTGACTAGTTAGCGCTTGACTGTAATCACACTTGATGGTTTTTTCCATTAGAGGAAATACTTGTTTTATTGCTAACTGGTTAGCGCTTGACTGTAATCACACCTGATGATTTTTTTTCCATTAAAGAGTAAATACTTGTTTTATTGCTCACTAGTTAGCGCGTGACTGTAATCACACTTGATGTTTCTTTATTCATCGGTTCAAGATGAAATACCTGTTTCTATTGCTGACTGGTTAGCGTTTGACTGTAATCATACCTGATGGTTTTTCCATTAAAGAGTAACTACTTGTTTTATTGGTCACAGGTTAGCGCTTGACTGTAATAACACCTGATGGTTCTTTATTCAACGATTCAAGATGAAATACTTGTTTTTATTGCTGTAATAAAATATGAAGACTTAAAAATACAAGCACATTCCAATTAACCATTCTGTTTTCGACCTTTTTACTATTGAATGAAATCAAATATATCCGAGCCGGCTTCATGCTTCAATCCGCCTGAAAACCATCTGCATTTTATTGTGCCGCGATTTATTTTATCAAAATATCTTGCTTGCAGTTCGTTAGCTGCGCAAAGATTTATCGTTATATTCATATGTTAAAGTAGATATGTTTTTGATTTCAGGTAAGCCTTTGATGTCTGACTAAATGTGCTGATATATATACGATGGGTAAGTTAATAATTTTCCTAAAGCATTTCCGTTTTAGTGAATTACTTTATCGATTAATGATAATATTTAAGCTTGCGAAATAATTAAAATATTATACCAAAAAAACAAATTACGTAAACAATCAGAAAGTTGCTCCTACTTAAATTTGGCGATATTCTAAAGATTTAGCGAGACTTAAAACACATATTATCATTTAAAGCAAAAGTAACTGACTTTTATACTTTCTCTTGCGTCCCCATAGCGTTATATATTCTAAATTCTACCTAAATGTCTTAATACTTACACACTTCTAAGTATTCGATCCTCCTCTTTTACATAAAACCATATTAGCTATTAACAAGATATGTTCAGTTAGAATTATAAATGCCAAAGTAACTCTGTTGGCGTAACCTTGTACTAATAACGGGATAACGGATTTAAGAAAGACGCGGGTAACACCGCAGGGAACAGTTAGTAATCTATGTATTAATACGTGAATTAAAAACTTTGTACTCCTTTTTAGGAAAATTGCGCGAACGGACGAGTACCTCACACTTAAAGTTTATAAAGAGAAGGGATGCTACTATCATTTAAAAATCAATAATAAAACATTACACACACGCATGCAAATAGAGTATAATACTCTTCTGTCAGTCGTTGGCAATTACATGTGTCAAACTCCATAAGGTTACACTAAAAAGGTTTATATTGTTAAAAGCACTACGGAGGTTACATTAGAAAAGTTACTATGATGGTTAAGCTTTCATAAAATTTCTGATGGTCTGCGTAATTTTGTGAATTTTTCTTCCATACGAACCTTTTCCTAATTAAGCAAAACACAAAAATACTATAGCAAATGATTAAAGATTTTTTTTACAAAAAACATCGTTAAGTAATAAATTTTGTGTTAATAATTAAATTGTCGAAATATGTGCATCGAGTGAAATAAACAGCATTTCTTTAGAATTGTTTTTCATTTGAATAAAAAATTTAAAAAGATATTTTTTGAGTTACAAATAACATGTGGCATTTGGATTTGCCACTCGTCATTTAATAATTCAATGTACTATTTTTCATTAAATGTTTCATAAATTCTCTTTTCTAAAATTATAAATTCAAAAACAACATTTAATTAATTTTTCTGATATTGACAAAAAACACGTGGAATATTTATTTATACTTCGTCATTTGAGATTTCAATAAATTATTTTTATTAATTTTCGACACTTTTAATATTTTAATAACAATTAAATTCGTTAAATTCCTAACATGTCTTCCTTTTTCTCTCCCTCTAAGTCTCGGAAATCTAAGACTTAAAGATTAGAGTGTCAAAGAAGTTTCACTTCTGACATGTGTACTTTTTACGCACGCACTTTTTTCCACACAATTTTTTTCTTTCATACGAGCCTTTTCCTGGTTAAGCACAACACAAAAATATTATAGCAAACGATGAAAGATTTTTTTTTACAAAAAACATCGTTAACTAAGAAGTTTTGTGTCATTAATTAAAATTTTGGCATTGTTTTTTTTTTTGAATAAAAAAAATTATAAATTTTTTTTTCAAATTCATATATTTTATTTGATAAAAATTAACAGTGTAGCCTTGGCGAATTTTGTGATTGTAGAAGTGTTCTTCGACAATAAGACTATAAAAATGATCAAAGTTATAATTTAAATTAATTATGGTCAAAGAAAGAGTTGCATGGAGAACAATAAATTGTTTTGCCGTGTAGTAAATTTTTGAGAATACATAATTGAAACACTACAGCTATCAGTAAGTTGACTCTACGATTTCTTTTTTGATAAATGAGATTTCATCACAAAAACTCGACCCTCGTTATATAATTGACGTAGATTCGCTGTTAAATAGGTGTCCCAACGCTACCTAAATGAAAGCTGAACGACTGATAATATCAGTTGAAGTTCACATTGCGGTCAGCAATTGTCCAAATCACAAGGACACAACTCTGTGTCAACGGAAGCGTGTAAAGTGTAAAAAAGTGTCTGTGTATTTACGTACACGCGTTAGAAGTTATACTTCTTAGGCGTAACAAGATAAAAATCTTTTCAAACAATGATATGCATATACTTTGTCTCGGAACTTTTAAATTATCAGTAATTATCATTGGATAGCACAACTTTTAGCGCGATGATTTAATGTATTATTGAAATACACGCTTGTTTGCAAAATAATATATAAGCAACAGTTAGTATCTTTGATATTTTAACCATAAATACACGCCGTAGTTTTTGTAGCTTGTCAAATCAAATAAAACGTTGACTATAGCTAACTTCAGGGTGTCGCTTTTTTGTGACGGTGTGACGCTAAAAGAAGTATAACGTCAACAATAAAAACGTATTATATAGTACATATATCCTTACAAGTTAACAAGCCCGACGTATAAACGGTCAACTTGTATTTTAGACTTTTTTAAAGTAAAAATTCATTACGCACGCTTGGGGAGTACGCTGGTGAATAAGCGTTATTAAAATTGTTATCGGACGAGGCTCACAAAAGTTAAAAGGGAAATATAAGTTACTAAAGATAAAATAAGATAGAATTACGTTTCGTACATTTAAATTTCAAACGCTAACTCTTTTCAGCACTGTTATCCGCTGACATTGTTGTTTTTCGTTGTTGAATATACAGGTTAGCTTCATTTTGCAGATGACCTAGTAAAATGCCAGGCATGTGTTGCATTGCCACAACTGGCATAATGTTTTTGAAGTAAAACTTCTTTACAAAAACTTGATTTGGTGTGTAAGCTGGCAAATACGTGATGAGATTGTTGCTATAAGTGCGATTTAACTAGGCGAACGTAGGGTGAACGTTAGAAATATAACTTTGAAAGACTTACGTTAAAAATTAGGATTTTATATTTGTAGTCTATATAATTGTAAAATATCTTACGCCGTAATATATGATTAACGTGAAATTTATCAAGGCGACTCCTTTATACTTTTGATTTCACTGAGTACGGGGTTTAACCTTATTTCCTTAGAATCGGGATATACGTTGGTGACACGACAGGGAACTGCTAATAACTTGTAAACTTTATCATCATTATTCATAGTCATCTATCTGAGTTCTCACCGTAATCGCCACTTGTGAAACCGCTTTAACAACACAAAACGCTTGAACAAGGCACCGCCGACCCCTTAATAAGGTCCCACTGATTTTATCACAAGTTGAAGCAAATTATCATTGTGAATGTCGTTGAAGCGCTCGTAAAAGACCCGCAACGCTTGTATTAGGATAATATCAGCGATCTCGGTCATGCGAAACGACTTTTCAGATCCGAGTCATCATCTCATGGGGTGAAAAGCAGCCCTAATCGTCTTATTATTGAGATCCTATCGCAAAAATCCTGCTGCGTACAAATTATGGCTTCAATCCCAGGAATATTGTAATTTCTTTGAAGTGAAAACTTTAGGCAATGTGTGCATGTGTATTTTGTGGATATTGAATGCGGCTGTGCTATAACGTGCCTTCAAGTAAATTTCGACTCTCGTAAACATAAAAAGCGAGGTAAATGTCATTATTATTCTCAGTAACCGTCACGTTACAGATTTAAAGCTATAATTTGTCAGTCGCTTGTGTAGGTGAATACCATTCTAAACTTTTTTGTAGATATATAAAAGAGGAATATCCCACCATGCACTGTTTTGTTATATATCTAAGGGATAAGGCAGCTTTTTCGACGAAAGCTCCCAGTTAGCTTAATTATTATTTCCCACATTTCTAATAATTACCGTTATGGTTCTAACAATTTCACAAAACTTTTGAAAATATTATATATAATCCTTCCTCATTTCAAGAAGAATTTCAAGAAAATCTAATCAGTGGTTTCTGAGTCTATCATGAAAAGACAGAGTCGACGCAGAACTTGGTTTTGTGATATGTAAAGATGTCAAATCAGTAAGAAGACTATAAGTGAGTGTACTAAGACTTAAAGAAACAAATAACTGTTGAGTAAATGTCTCATAAAATTTATTCCCTATATTTTGTTTGCTTCATTTACATTCTATTACTACTTAAATTTATGATCATCTGTCTTTCTAGAAATCATAACTGTTATAAAATTTCAAACCATATGGCAATAACCTATCCTATTTCACTGCTCAACTCATGGAAGTAACTCTTTTTCCTTGTCAAGATATACTCGGTAAGTTATCCTTGATCTTATGACCTACTTAAAGATTGCTGAGACTATTATTGTTCACTGAACTGAATTCACGTATTCTGTAAGTACTATAATAATTTTCAGTAAAGTCATATAACTTAAATTTTTTATTCTAATTTTATAATACCTTGACGGTGTGCCAGGTGACGGACTGTCACCTGCGTAGCTTTGGACCCCGTGGAAATATAGGGAAATACATACACGCGTACAGAAGAATAGTGGGCAGGGGTATAGTATAAAGAAGAAAGGTTTTCTTGATTGCGTGGTCACAGATATTACTATCAAGTTTGATTATGAATCACAACTACATAAAAATCTTTAATCTTATAAAATATGTTCGGCAAAACTCTGAAACAGATATACATTAGTATTAAGCATGGGAGTTATTGCTCTTTTTCAATAACTGTAACTCTCACGTTATTATAGGTTATAACTAATTTATATAGAGTTATTTGTTACTGAAAAGTTATTTTTTTCCATAGACTACATATTAGGTTTGAGGTATTTATAAAACACTGATTATGTACAAGATTGTATCAAGTTAATAGGTTAGAATATTAAAGTAAAGACGAGACTGCATTGTTTCGAGGCTTAGTTTTTCCTATTTAAAGAGTATATCAAATAATAGTCCACAATATGTCAATAAAGTGTTACATCAAACACTTATGAAATAATTTTATTTGGTAAAAATTAATACAAATTGAAGTTATTATATTCGTTCACTTCACAGTAAAATATTGACAGTAACGTAATAACCCTCATTTGGATTGCAGTGTTTTTATCAGTAAAGTAGCAAATAACGTATACGTTCGTTAGTAATCTCATACTTAATTTGTATACAGAATTCCTTATTTATTATATAGAATAGATGGTGTTTCCCTTCGAGTCTGCTCAGATTTCCGTTACTTCGGCTCTATCTTCCAAAACGACGGCGGCATTGACCGAGATGTTACTAGCAGGATAAATGCAGGTTGGATGAAGTGGAGGCAGGTCTCGGGAACAATTTGCGATGCCAGAATGCCCCTTAAACTAAAGGGGAAGATTTATAAGACGATCGTAAGACCTGTCATCCTGTATGGATCAGAGTGCTGGGCCACCAAAGGGGAGAATGAAAGGAAATTGCATGCAGCGGAGATGCGAATGTTGAGATGGATGTGTGGAGTGACAAAATTGGATAAGATTAAGAATGAGTATATTAGAGGAAGTGTGAAAGTAGCACCAGTGACCGAGAAGTTAAGGAGTGGAAGGTTAGCCTGGTATGGACATGTAATGAGAAGGGAGGATAGCCATGTATGTAAGAGGGTTCTAAATATGATGGTAAGCGGCAGGGCCGGGAGAGGGCGACCAAAAAAAGTGTGGATGAATTGTGTGAAAGAGGATATGTGTATTAAGGGTGTGAATGTAGAAATGACAGCGGATAGAGTGAAGTGGCGAAAGGAAACATGCTGTGCCGACCCCACCTAGTGGGATAAGGGCAAGAAAACAACAGTTAGACAAAATGTAATAGAAAAAAATAAATTCTAATTAGCTACAACGAAATAATAATGAATGATTATTTTAAAACAAAACTGTGTCGACATCCATTACAAAGAAAAAAACGTAGATAAACTTGCGCAGGGGTGCGAGTACTCACTTTGCGAGCAGAGGTCCCGGGTTCGATCCCTGATTCTTAAATAATTTGTTTGAATCTGATTTGGTGACAGGTTTCGGCCGTGACTATTTACCACTCTACCAGCAAAGAAGTACCGCCTAACGATGAGAATTGTGTTCCAGTACGATGCTGTATAGAAACCATAAACGGTAAATTTCCTCTTACCAGATACCTTCCTCTTATCTTCGTCTGTAAAATCATTTACCTTCAGGTAGATCACAATCAGAAAGAAGGTCAGAAGTGAAACTTCTTGGGCAAACTAATTTTGAAGTCTTATTTACACGAATTGCAAATTAAAATGTCACATGTTATTTTTAAAGATTAAAGCTACCTAACCTTCAAACGAATTACCATAAAAAACGCTGCACATCTTCGTGATGCTATTCTCGCATTTCGTCGGTAAAAATTTCACCATCATAAAGAAGTTTCACTTCAAATAGGAATTAATAGTTCGACGTTGTGACTTACAATCGTTTGCATACGATTTGTTTGAAAAATATCAATCCGTCTACGTATTAAAATTTGGATAACTAACATTTTACGAGTATTGGCAATTCGTGTAAACAAACCCAATTTCGCTAGCCGGTGTCTCCTTGAGCGGGTATCCTTGACCGAGTGCCCCGCTTTGATGTTTACAAAGCCTCCTTGAAAACTACAACAAAGGATATTATCAATTACGGGATTTACGGTACCCGTTGAATATATTACCATTCATATTCCAGTTTAATTGATGTTGATTGTATTATTTTATAAATTTATTCAGAATTAGTATAACTGTATTAACTCTGAATAAATATCACTCATTTTGAACCTGACTAAACAAACTTGATATTACCTCTGTCATCTAAACTATACTGATGTCACATTTAAATTTCAAATAAATTTAACATAGAAATTACTTTAATTTAAGATCATATTGTTGATTGGAAGTAAAGATTTATTAAAATTTAAATTTCAAATTAAAAAATTCAAGCAGACCTTTACAGCACTGTATTAATTTATTATATTAAGATTACAGGTATTCATTCACTCACACGCTTTTTTATCGTCTAAGTAATTTTTGAAATTATACGAAGATTTCAATTAATTTTCTTTTAATTTAAATTTTCCAAAAAGTTTATTGCGCTTTCGTCTATTTAGAAAGGGCCTATGATCGAGTGGTGAGGAATGAGCTGTGGTCAACGTCATCTACGTATGGGGTGAGCGGTTGTCTAATTCAAGCATTGAAGTCTCTCTATGAGGGTTCTAGTGCTTGTGTCAGAATAAACGGAGCGTACACGGTGTGGTTTCCTGTCGAAAGAGGTGTTCGACAGGGATGTGTTGCGTCACCACGGCTGTTCAACCTATTCATGAATAAATGTTTGAAAGATTTAAAAGAAAGTATGTACTCGTATGGGTTAAGAATGAATGAATTACTCATGAAATGTTTACTCTACGCTGATGATCAAGTAATACTTGCATCATCCGCTAATGAGCTGCAGGAGATGATGAATAATGAAAGTGAATGTAAACAAAACGAACGGTATGCTTTTTGAACGAGATGAATCTATGATGAATGGCAATATTTTGATAGATGGGGAACAAGTGGAAGAGGTGAAAGAATTTGTATACTTGGGATCTAAATTTACAAAAGATGGAACATGTGAAAGTGATATGGAAAGGAGAGTAGATGCAGGGAATATGGTAAATGGTGCTCTGCACGCCTTTATGAATAGCCAGATGGTGTCTCAAAGGGCTAGACTGGCTGTGCATGCTGGAGTGTTGGCGCCAACACTTATGTATGGTAGTGAAAGATGGGTATGGCAGAAGAATCACAAAAGTAAAATAAATGCGGTAGAGATGAGAGCGTTGAGAATTATGAGTGGATTAAAACTGAGTGACAGAGTAAGAAATAGTGTGATAAGAGAATGTTGTGGTTTAAAATAGATGTTACTAAAATTGAAAAAGGTATGCTTAGATGGTTTGGGCATAAAGCGAAAATGAATGAAAGGAGACTGACAAAAAGGATTTATGAGTCAAGAGTGAATGCAAAAGTTGGAAGGGGAAAACCAAGGCGAACGTTCCTGGACCAAATCTAGGACATTTTAAATAACGGCCAGGTGAAGAGTACTCTAAACCGACGAACTTGTATGAAAGGTTTAATGAGATTGAAAGAAGCGAAGGAGATATGCAAGGATCGTGGCAAGTGGAAGGATGTCTCTGCCTACCCCTATGGGAATGAGGCGTGATGCTATGTATGTATGTATGTTCTTTTAATAAGGGATTTGAATCTATTGAGTGATGTTACTAGTTCGTCTTCTGGGAGTTTGTTATGTGAACGTATACAGTTACCTTTAAAAGTTTTGTTAATTTTATGTAGCCAACTAGAATTTATATTTAGTCGTATGTGGTGTATTCACTTTTTATGAACGTACATCAAGTTTTCTAATACATATACGCATGGTGTAAGGTTATTATTTTAACTACTTCGCGATTATATATATTTTAAATATGTATCTATAAATATAATGATATTTAAATTATATGTATTATCTTATATAGTTATCAAAAACTTATTTTTATATATTATATTTAAGTTTCTGACGCTGTTCTGCCTTATTATTTATTTTAGTCTGCCTCTTTACATTATAAGGTTGTCTGGAAGAGATTGCTTGTAGCAATAAGACCGCCTTTGCACGCTATAAATTTACTAATAAGTATCTTAGTTAATATGTCTCTTTATTTTTATCTTGCTTGTGTGTAATAAAGTGTTCTATGTCTCTCTCTCTCTTGGACCCATATTGTAAATCGCAATTATTATAAAATAAACTTTATACTTATGAAAAAAGAAACCTTTTCGACCATTTAAAAGAAATTTGAATTCAATAAGAAGAACATATATCGTTTTAACAAGACTTTATCAGATATATTCAGAAATCTCTTATTTCCTTTATTAAACCGATTTGACTAAGTCTAGAACTACAATATTTTAAAATTGTAACAATATCAATATTGTGTAATGTTGCGTACAATATCTTAAAACACTATTTCAATTATTCTATACTAGCTGAACCCGCGACTTCATCTGCGTGTAATGTTTTTGGGTAGCAATTTAATTAATTTAGGCAAATTGTAAGAAACATGACCCCTACACGGCAAAAGGAATATTCCTACCAAATTTCAAGTCTCTATGTTTTACGGTTCCAGAGATATCGTCAGGTGCCAGAGTCAATAGGTGATTTGACGGCCTCGATGGCGCAGTGGTGCGAGTATTCCCTTTGCTAGCGGAGGTCCCAAGTTCGATCCCCGGTAGAACGAATTTAGGAAATTGTATTTTCTAATTTGTTTGAATATGGACTGGTGGGAGGCTTCGGCCGTGACTAGTTACCACCCTACCAGCAAAAACGTACCGCTAAACAAAGAGATTTGTGTTCCAGTACGTTGCTGTGTAGCAACCGTAAGGGGTACATCCCCTCTTAACAGATTAGCGCGCTTCCATCTTAGACTGTATCATCACTTACCATCAGGTGAGATCACAGTCAAGCGCTAATCTGTCAGTAATTAAAAAAAGATACCTGGATATCTCTTATTTATATATGTAGATAATAATTTAACATGTAAACTTTTACTTCTCAAGTATGCACTAACACAAAGTTAAGGCGTAAATCAAATCGGAAAACGATAATATACTATTTTATGGACACTGTTTAACATAGTACAGATAAGCGGTTATTATTACACTAGTCTATACCAGAGGTTCCTAAACATTAATGATTACGAAACACCAACCATATACTTCTTTGTTATGGAACCTCATATCAAATGAATACAAATCAACACTGAAATTTATATAAGAACATATTCTTTTTTTAGGAAATGTGTAATATAATTGGATACATTGTATTGAATGGGACCAAGGTTAAGATAATTTTGGTTATTTCAGAGTATTCAATCTTAACACCAATCCGAAATTCATTCAGGTTCAGATGTGTGTTTTAACGTGGATGAATCTGCACCTCTGGATGACTTTTTAAAATAAAAAAAATTAAAATTAATTGTCCTGTTTAGTTATATTTGTACATACATACATACTCACCATCACGCCTCATTCCCATAGGGGTAGGCAGAGACAACATCCTTCCACTTGCCACGATCCTTGCATATCTCCTTCGCTTCTTTCATTCTCATTAAACCTTTCATACAAGTTCGTCGGTTTAGAGTACTCTTGACCTGGCCGTTATTTAAAATGTCCTGGATTTGGTCCAGGAACGTTCGCCTCGGTCTTCCCCTTCCAACTTTCGCATTCACTCTTGACTCATAAATCCTTTTTGTCAGTCTCCTTTCATTCATTCTCTCTACATGCCCAAACCATCTAAGCATACCTTTCTCAATTTTAGTCACTACGTCTTCTTTTATACCACAACGTTCTCTTATCACACTATTTCTCACTCTGTCACTCAGTTTTAATCCACTCATGCTTCTCAACGCTCTCATCTCTACCGCATTTATTTTACTTTTGTGATTCTTCTGCCATACCCAACTTTCACTACCATACATAAGTGTTGGCACCAACACTCCAGCATGCACTGCCAGTCTAGCCCTTTGAGACACCATCTGGCTATTCATAAAAGCATGCAGAGCACCATTTACCATATTCCCTGCATTCACTCTCCTTTCGATATCACTTTCACATGTTCCATCTTTTGTAAATTTAGATCCCAAGTATACAAATTCTTTCACCTCTTCCACTTGTTCCCCATCTATCAAAATATTGCCATTCATCATAGATTCATCTCGTTCAAAAAGCATAACTTTCGTTTTGTTTACATTCACTTTCATTCCTTTCCCTTTCAAAGCTTCATTCATAATATTTAGCATCTCCTGAAGCTCGTTAGCGGATGACGCAAGTATTACTTGATCATCAGCGTAGAGTAAACATTTGATGAGTAATTCATTCATTCTTAACCCATACATACTTTCTTTTGAATCTGTCAAACATTGATCCATGAATAGGTTGAACAGCCATGGTGACGCAACACATCCCTGTCGAACACCTCTTTCGACAGGAAATTATATTTGTAACCGTGGCTTTATTAAATTGCTAATAATTTTGGGGGAACTCTGATGCCTATTCTACGGAAGGTTTGGCAGTACCCAGTTTGGGAACCCCTGTTCTGTAATTCACCATCAGTATCACCACCAGTACACATACGTTATATAGACATAAAAATGCAAAGAGTCAGTTTTCATGGCGGGCTCGCTGATACGAATACTCGATTTATTAGGACTCCGGGTTCGATTCACGTCAAGACAAATTTATAGCAACGTATTTTCCTTTAGACATGTACCGTTGACAGTGAGCTATATAAACACATACTTTTTTATTGCTGACAGTTTAACGCTTGACTCTGAGTTCATTTGATGGTAAGTAATTATACAGTCTAAGATGGAAGCATGCTAATCTGGTAAGAGGCGATGTACCTGATATGGTTTCTAATCAGCATCGTACCGGTACATAAATCTCTTTGTTTGGCGGTACGTCTTTGCTGGTAGGATGGTAACTAGCCAGAGCCGAAGCCTCCCAATCTAGTCTCAGACAAATTAGAAAATACGCTTAAATTTGACCTACCAAGGATCGAACCCGGGGCTTTTGCCAGTAAAGCGAGTACTCGCAATACTGCACCAGCGAGGCCGTCGAACTTTCATATACATTTAGCGAATAGCTGTTTATTGTGATAACAAACATACACTCCGATATTATTTGTATTAATAAGTCGACATTTGAGTGTCTATACTCATTGGTAGATTGCTTAGCATGTTCAGCTACAGATATGAGATCCTGGGTTCAAGTCCCGGGTCGGGTGAATACAAAAATTGATGTGAAGTTTTCTATTAAATTTTTTTCTTAAGATTTGCCTGATGTTGGGATAGTTGACGGTGTGCTCCACCCACTTGCCTCGGAATTCACGTTAGCCATCCATCCTGTGCCTTATCTCTCCGGTCGTGTCGGGTTCCCGTTACATCGGACTATGAGATAAAAGAACAGAGTGCACTTCTGTGCTATGCCTGCCAACACACAGTGGAGCAGCATGGTGAATTTATGCTCTAAAAACCCTCACTCCTTTGAGTGAGGAGGCCTTTGCCCAGCGGTCGTCAAAGGGCTGCTACTCACTTTACCTTGTTTCCCTTATATAGATATAATTTAGAGTATTGTACAATAAACTCGACACTATTATTAAATTGTATGTAAGGGGGAAGTAATGGAGTAAGATTTGTTTACCTTTCAAAGGTCTGCGTGGTCGGATGGTGGGCGTTAGCGAACGTATACACAGGGGTATAAAGGTTAGACTTAAATGTTATAAAAATAAGGATCAATATCGTATGAAACAGTTAACATTTTATTATCATTTGATAAGAGTATCGTATTACGGCGTGAATAGATATATTTGCTAAATAATTGTAATGTTAACTATTATTAATGCAGCTCCGAAGGGAATAATGAAATTGTATATGTTTGTATTCAGAATTTTTGTATGGTCAATTTATTAAGTTGCGATAACCTGTATTATAAATAAATGAAATGAAATATGGTAGAAATTACTAATAGCCCATGAAATGAAACGAAATATGGTCGAAATTACTAATTTGGGCAATTTGAATAAACGCATCGAAATTTATTAGGGCCCGCGCAGATTTAAAACAACTTTTTTATCAACTCCTAGTTGTGCCTTTGACTGTCGCTTAGAAGTAGTGGTTTTTTTTGGTACCGTTCTTGTTAATTTGGCCTAATTTTCTTACAAATAAGACTCGTATAAATACCTTAATGAGTGAATCACTGCAAATAAGCCTTTCTCGGGCTCTAGTTTCAGTACTACGACTACTAGAGCAGATCTCAGCACGTCTCAACTGGGGCACTCCGCAAGCGTGTGCTCCGCTGTATCAACGGCAGATCCACACTCGTGGCACTCCTCAGTGGGCTCCCTACGCGGCGTAGATACCTCCTGAAGCATCCGTGCCCCGAGAGGATCTGCGCCAAGTTGAATATGATCACGAGCTAACCAGCGACTGAGGAGCGGCGACAGAGCTTTGTTCTTCGAGTGCCCCACGCTCGGCTGCCCCAGCCGTCTCACCACTCGGTTTCTATGAACGTGGGGCACACCTACCTTAGTTGACGCCGGCAACCAATATAGGAATACGAAGAACTCTAGAAAAGAATACGCAATTATATTTTCCTTATTAAAGCATATTTACATATTTGGAATAATTTATTTTGATGGCAGTTCTTTATTTTTGTTAAAATTTTCATTTATTAAGTTCTGTGCTGCAATTTGTTTTAAATAATAACAGTGTTAATAGTATGTAGATAAAAAAAGTAAATAAACATTGTAGATAGAATTTGTAAAGAATAAAATATTTTTTTCTGTTGTTGTACTCAATTTGATTAATAAGGAACCAACTTTGAGAATAGACATTTAATCGTCAAGATAAAACTGTACTGTACACACGGGGAGTACTGTACATACGTGTCATGGGATTGATTATCTACACTATACCCAGTAATTTCCTATAAACAACAACAACATGAAGCACCTTTAACCTTAAATTGAATCTTGATAAAATAAACCATTGTACTCCGTAGAATTCCATAGCAAAGGATCTTAAAATATTTTTATAGTCTACTAGATGATCCGCGCAACTCCTTTTGCAATTCATAAGAAAGACAGAGTAGGAACAGCTTTGTTAGCACGAAAAAGATTATAGACAGCTAACCTTAAATGATAGACATATACTTCTGTAGACTTTTTTTTAATTTGTGAAGGGGTAGAATTCTGCGAAACTCTAGCCGTTTGCACAGGGTACGCAGCGGAAGCTCTCAAAAAGAAATATCTTGATTTTGAAACATTCTTCGTTGTCCCCACCGTGCCTATTGGGCTTAGCATGATGATATATAGCCTGTAGACTTCCTACATAAAAGGCTTGTCTGACACTGACTTTGGGCTATGATATTCAGTTGAAAGCGGCCAGCAACGCGACGCTGGATAAATCATAAACTACCCAAATTGGAACGAAGATGGTTTTGACCCGGCGAATACGTTAAAACTTTAAAACGAGATATATTATGTATAAATCTAACTAATACATTTAAAAATTCGTTAAAATAAATTTTGTAATGGTGAAAAAAATTTTTAAATCGGTCCCGTAGTCTTCGTTTGAAAACGTTACTAACACACAACATACAAAAACACAAATGTTTCCTCTTTAAATTATTAGTATAGATATATGTAATACGTATGGTAGTTTAAAATGTTTTTTAAACGTACACCGCCTACAAATTCTTTCACCTCTTCCACTTGTTCCCCATCTATCAAAATATTGCCATTCATCATAGATTCATCTCCTTCAAAAAGCATAACTTTCGTTTTGTTTACATTCACTTTCATTCCTTTCCCTTTCAAAGCTTCATTCATAATATTTAGCATCTCCTGTAGCTCATTAACGGATGACGCAAGTATTATTTGATCATCAGCGTAAAGTAAACATTTGATGAGTAATTCATCCATTCTTAACCCATACATACTTTCTTTTAAATCTGTCAAACAGTTATCCATAAATAGGTTGAAGAGCCGTGGTGACGCAACGAATCCCTGTCGAACCCCTCTTTCGACAGGAAACCACTCCGTGTACGTCCCGTTTATTCTGACACAAGCACTAGAACCCTCATAGAGAGACTTCAATGCTTGAATCAGATTACCGCTCACTTTCTGCAGTAGCTATAGAAGACTTATTTTATTGTTTTTGTATAAATACTTTTACTTATTTATATTTCATTTAATACATATATTATATTTATTCATCTATTTATGAGACAATAAATATGTTATCTCCTAGACATCGCTTCTAAGCGCTAAGACCTCTTTGTAATAGTTATGTATTTGTTTACCTTTATAACATTGTGATGTACAAAAAAAGTGTGTTTGTTCTTATGTACACGCATTACAAGTTACACTCCTTTGGCGTAACAAGAAAAAATCTTTTCAAAAAATTTATTTTTCGCCTTATTTTACGTTTATAGAAAAAACGACACTAACAATAGAAAATACACTATTGTTAGTGTCGTTTTTTCTTTTGAAATACACTCTTGATTACATAAAAAATGCAAAATAACGTATAAGCAACAGTTAGTATCTTCGAAATTCTAACAATAAATCCACGCCATAGTTTTTGTTGCTTGTCAAATCAAATACATCCATCATTCGTTCACTCAATGCAAGGCAAAGACCAAAGATTCGAAAATAATAAACGTAACCTAACTTTCATAATCTGGAAACAGAATACTTGAATCTGAAAGTTATAATTTTGATAAAAATGTTACGTTGATGTCAGGATTTTTTTTTAATTATGTAATATCAAAAAAACTATAATGTTGATTATAGCCTAACATCAGGGTGTTGGATTTTTTGTGACAGTGTGCGCGCGCATCGTAAAAATTTACTCTCATCATTTTTCCCTCACGCGCCAAAAGAAGTGTAACTTCAAACGTAGTAAAATAAATAAATAAATAATAAGACCTGTCATCCTGTACGGATCAGAGTGCTGGGCCACCAAAGGGGAGAATGAATGGAAATTGTATGCAGCGGAGATGCGAATGTTGTGATGGATGTGTGGAGTGACAAAATTAGATAAGATTAGGAATGAGTATATTAGAGGAAGTGTGAAAGTAGCACCAGTGACCGAGAAGTTAAGGAGTGGAAGGCTATTCTGGTATGGACATGTCATGAGAAGGGAGGATATCCATGTATGCAAGAGCTCCCTAAATATGATAGTAAGCGGCAGGGCCGGAAGAGGGCGACTAAAAAAAGTGTGGATGAACTGTGTGAGAGAGGATATGTGTGTGCGAATGAACACCTGCTGTGCCGACCCCACCTAGTGGAATAAGGGCAAGAAAATGATGATAAATAAATAAATAGTGGTGTACAATAGAGTGAATAAATAAATTCGTTTCGCGCAGTACAGCGCTTCCAGCGGTGCGGCCGCTAGACAACGCTTCCCGCGTTTTGTCCGCGCATGCGTCGTCTGTCCCATCCCTTTCTAGAGAATTGCGCGGCAGTCTCTATTGCGCACTGAACTGCGTAGCCACGCGAGCCACGCGGTCGCCACCAATACACGATGATTGCCGATTTGCCACCTTCACAAGCTGCGGAATATCAAGTTTATATACAGCGTGGCTTCACCAGTCACACAACACCACCGACAAACGGTACAACTGTTTGTTATTGCTGTATGCAAGCGTATGACGTAGTATACCCAGACATGAACGCATACTTTAATGTATACGTTTGTTTACTTATCGAGAATTCTACGAATAGAACACACGACTCAATTTAAAATGGAAGTGAACATGATTTCTTTAATCACTAATGGCTATTGTGTTTTCTACTACGTCATACGATTCCATTGGACGCTTTTATTTTAATATATGCGCAATTGTATACATACCGCAGGTTAAAAGGGCTAAAAAGGTATACCTATACTGAAAGCACTCAAGTGACTTGTTGCGTTTTACTTTTGTTTAGACTTCTATGGTCCCCTTAGTAGGGTTGCGTAATATTGGTTATTTACCGTGTTATCTCTCGATATTGGGTGTTGAGTCATACTGCCTTTTATGTATCACCATATTGAAATAATAGCAATAAATATAAATTATACGCGCTTTAGCTCTTTAAGCAACTTTGAGGTAGCAAAGATAACTGTTTTGATATAAACAATGAAAATTATTTATTTACTTATAATTTTTATAGTACGTACTTCTAAAATATCTACTTGATTGATTATCTTAGGTAGTGACCTGGATTGGATATTAGATATTTCATGAGGGTCGCTAAGACACAAATTTTTATTTCTTTCTCAAAAAGTAAGCGGATTACCGTCTAATGCTGTAATATCACATACGATCAAGTAACATCAGAGCCAAACGATAACTCCATAGAAAATTATCTTAACTTTTAGGCACTATTCTCAAACGAATTTCCTTATTGACGCCACAAATTACTTGCCTTTTATTACACACAGTTTTTAGTACCGCTCTTCAGTCTTTATAGATGTCTAAATAAGGTATGTCCAGCACGTTCTGTAAACATAACATGACATAATATCTCGAGTCGTCCTCAAAGTCACAAGTTCAATGACAGGATTGTCGAGTAATTAGGATACGCGTAATTGTCTAATTTGAGAACGCTTTGTTTCTCCTTTCAGTCTCTGACTCGTGCTAAAGGCTTATTTATAGAAACATTAGACATCTTTATGTGTTTGTCATATTGAATTTATTTAACTATGCAAACATCTGGGTAGAAACAAGTGTCGTTACCCGACTATTCCCGAAATTGTTCCGTGTCCACAGTAGTAATGTTACATATTTATCTTATGGGTAAGGACTCAGAAATTATTTGTAAATTGTCGAACTAAACCTAATATTTTTCGACCGTTTCTTTTTATTCATCATTGTAGATATAGGTAAGTAGCAGCCCATTAACGTCACCCTGATGGGCACAAGCCTCCTCACTCACATGAGAGAGGGTTTTTGAGCATAGACGCACCACGCTGCTCCACTGCGGATTGGCAGGCATAGTATACTCTCTATTCCTTCAATCTTATAGGCCGATGTGACATGATCGGAGATAGACCGGCGCATGACCGACAGCTTAACGTGCTCTCCGAGGCACGGAGGTGTAGCACACCGACAACTTCCCAACTTCGGGAAAAGTCCATATTCATTTTGAATTGGTCCAACCCGGGGCTCGAACCCAGGACAGACTCACGTCTGTAGTTGAACATACTAACCACGTCAACCCACCAAATCAAATGTTTAATATAGTAGAGCTAATTATAGAATCTCTGGCTGAGAGGCCTCTACGGGAGTAGCCGTCTTCTGCGAGACCGTAATCTCACTAAAGGAGGTCCACGAAATAGAGAGGAAGGACGCTGTAGATCTCCGTCTCGCCGCCGAAGAAGTCGGGATACTAGGCGGAGGATATTTGCGCACCTTCTCCCGCCTCCATGAATCTTCAGTCGAACTCATCAGCCACACCAAAGACAAATCTGAAAGGTGAACCCCTGCGTTCTCCCTCATAGAGGAAGAGGGTTCCGCTGGGGTTTAGTGGGTATTGCGAGGAGTCCTTGCTACGCCAAGTTCGAAACTCATGAGCCATGGATCGATTTTATAACGAAAAAAGGGATTTTCTATAATTGGTATACATATATAGACTAGAATTCTTTTAATTTGTTAACGTTGGCACTATTTCAAACAATAACTTCTTAGTACTAATAAAACTTCACAATGTAATGGCTTATTCATGAGAACAGCAGAAAGCCTATTATTATATTATCTAAACCTATATATAAAAAATTCCCAGTATTTGAACGCGAAGAGCTCTGAATCTGTTCAACCGATTTTGATGATTTTTTTTTATTTTTAGAATATGTTTATGACATTGCAATTTTTGTAACCGTTATATCAAATGTACACAGACGAAGTATGTAAGTAACATCAGACTGACCAACTGAAGAACGTTGCTGTTTTTGTAATAAGAAATATGTTTATTAGTTAATAAATATTTATGAATTATATTAAACGGGTAGAATTCTCTAATTTATTATTTGAATAAGTACACACGTTTCCTACACGATAAAGAAAGATAAAAATAAATGATCATTAACAAGCTATTATTAGTAAATGAAAATTGAATAATGTCATATTACCATCTAAGTCATTTTTAATTGAAAACAAGTCATTTACACATATGAAAAACGTATATGCATTTGTATTAGTAGCGTAAGGATAAAAAAGATAAAATAACAGTATTCCCCCGTTTTTAATATTAATGAGGAAATAAAATTGTTAAGTCGAAGGTCATAATAAAAACCAAAAGTTCTACATAATTCATTATGTCCTAGTGGTGAGAACCGTGAAGTTTTGCTAAGAGAGTGGCACGATCAAGTCTTACAGGGTCGTCGTCGCTTCAACCGATGGACGNCTAGACTAGCATAAAATTAGTGGCCACTGGCTTTTCAAATTAAAGTTACTATTGATCGCACAGCGATCGAAATTCGACCATATTTAAAAGGGTCATCCCATGTGACGGCCTGGTTCTTAGGGACTTTTTAGGATTTTCTTCTACGACCAGTAAATAGATAGAGCTTTAAGTTTATTATCATCATTTATTAACATATATTTCGACAATGTAAATATAAATTTTAAGCTAAAATTTTATTTTGAACTTGAGTTACAGCGTTATGAACACCCCCGCCTTGAAAAAATGAGCTCGCACTTGCTCCACGTTTCCGGTTGATGGCGTTTTAAGCCTTAATGCACCGAATTAGCTAATATCCTACCCAACCATCACTGAAGTGGGATGGTGCCCACACTGCACTCTGTTAACTAATCAGGAAGCTTCCTTAAAGCTTCGATCATAATCTCAATTGTAAAAAAATTCTCATCCGTAAACAAAATTTTTCCCTTTGCGTACGTCTTCGGTAGTTATTTCGAGCTTATCACCCTATTCTTTTTAAAATATCACTTAATGATTAGTACGTCTCTTATAGGCTGCAAATCCTAAGACATCTTTTAAAATACGTGATACGATTCTAGGTGCTTCACCTCTCGAGATAAAATCTTTTGTTTTCAGATAGGATATCTTTGAATCCTCTCATTCAATGCCACCTTTTTCGTTCGAACACTACGTGGAGGGCTAGATGATCAAACAGAGTAGGTCTCATTGTACCTATTAATGGCCCGATATACAAACATTTTACTAATACCAAGCTTATGGAGAGTTTTAAAAATTGCATTTGGGTCCATACTTACTTTGTGTAATGCAATTACAGCGTTTCTCTTTATCACCTCACTCCATTTTAATATCGCAAAATATTGTACAATGGCTTGGCGCCAAAATGAATAAAACTCAATGAACAATCATATAAAAATGACATATTCCAAATTCAAACGTAACATTTTGTTTATTTTTAATTGTAACAGTATTTATGGCCAGACTATAAGTGTACGAAATTTCGCACTCCTCCTGCAGCTCAACATTCGAAAAAATCTGTATAAAGTTTTTACTTCACGTATTAAAATATAGATTATGATGAATGAAATAATATATGTGACGGCCTCATTGAATTAATTACTGGCTTCGGTAGCAGAAATCCTGGGTTCGATTACCGAGAAAAATTTAGCAAACTGCACATAAACAAAAATTAATATATTAGATTGGTTAGATGACACTTGTGTAGTAAATTGTAGTTTAAAATTTATCATCATTCAAATGCTTTTCAGACAAACAAAATCTTGTAATTACAATATTTAAATATGATATTTATCGCCAAATTAATGAGACAAATAAAGAAGCCTTACAAATTATAAAATGGTGATACATCAAAAATTAGTACAACATGGAAAAATTACATGTGCATAAAGTTAAACATAAAATATAAATTAAATGTATTGTGTACATTGCACAAAATATTTATTATACGCGAGAAGACTACACCAAAAAGAACTACTTAACTCACAATTAACTTTGTGTTATATCGGTAATGAAAAGCATCAGCTTTTTATTTATACTGTATTGTATAAAAACTATTCGGGTATACATTGATCATCTCCTTTTGAAGCACTTTTTTGCATCATTCACACGAAATCATTTTAAACTTTTCTGATTGACTTAAAATTCAGCATACACATTCCTTTCACGAGTTAGAATCTCAATTAGAACGGGTTTTCCCATATTTCGAAGGGTTTTAGCACAACGCAGGTAAAACAGAGGGAAACAGCAAGTATGTACTATGACGTTAGTTACGCTGACCATTTTGGTTTTACGATTACAGTTCTAAATCATGATAAAGGACCTGAAAAAATGTAGTGGAAGATGGGCAGAAATAAAGGATCAACTGTGCGTAATCGGGTGAGTAACATTTGCAAGGTCAGCTAAGTCGCGACGACCTACAAGCGTCCGTTGCAGTGTCATAGTCTGCGACGCTTTACGTACTTTTCCGTGGATATCGCTACCAAAAACTACTGTGCAATACATTCACCTGTCCAAAACATTAACTAGAGCCTCTGTAAGCTATATACTTATTTTATAATTACTACTTTAAATAATAATAATATCTTTGTTTGCCAAAAGTGTATCGTTTACAGAATATATAAGAAAAATTGGTAAAAACATATATCGAATATTTTTGCGAAACGGCGTAAAGTTTACCTGGAAGCTGCTTTGCAGTTCACATCTTAGTAACTTTGGTATCGGCGGTAGACTAAAAGACATTAAAAGTAGGAAAATAAAATAGACAGACAAATTAATAATATAAAGCTTAGTATTGGATCAAACAAAATACAATACAATCATCGATAACATGCGTTCATAAGCCGTAGTTTAATATACTACAATATACTATACTCGTACAAATGGGACTATATATATAAAAAATAATTTAGGATTAAAAAGGAATAAATCAATAAACAACCTACTTTATAAACTAGTAAATGCTAGTTACTACTTTAAAATTATTACTTAACAAATGCCTAATAAAGATATAATATATATTAAAAGTACAAGAGGATATTATATTAAATTCACCTTTAACAAATGTTTTGTCGTGCCGTATTAAAATATGCTTTCTTTAAAAGCACTAATACGACCTACTCTATGTCAGTTTGTAAAAAATCTACCAGATTTTGAAAACGAACAGTAAAGAGATCGTGAGAACACGTTATCACTGTCAAAAATCAACAATCATCATCAATCAACTAAACTCATTACGTATAATTATGTAATAATAGGAAAAGTGATACTTAAACGCAACTTTTTATTGCCTTTCTTAAGTGAACATAAGTAGAAATTGACACTGTATTTTTTTACATCGTTTTACGATGACAGTACACTGCACTTTGAATCAAGATACATATTAAAATTCTTGTATCTATTCAAATAAACCCACGTCACAATGTCGTCACTGGGCCCGCGTCCCACAGTATAATAAATGTCAATCCAGTTATCTTATACAACTCGACGTCATCCTGTTTCATGGGCGCTAAATCCGTGCTTGTCTGTGCCTGGCGTGTTATTACGTGTTTCTAGTACCAGTTATGAATTTGGACGTTACAATGATGGTTTTTAACTGTTTAAAGTTAAATGTTCTATCACATTTGTAAGTTTTTGAAGTGAAAATTTATTTAGGCGCGCTTGCTTACTTTTTGTCGATATTGAATGAGCCGTCACACTCACCTATGTAACACTCGTTCAGTTCAAACAAATCATTATATCCAATTTGCCACTGCATTTATAAAGATAAAAGGTATGTAGCAGCCCATTAACTTTTGCAGGGTAAAGGCATTCTCACTCACATTGGAGAGGGTTTTTAGAGAATAGACCCACCGCGCTGCTCCACTGCGGATAGGCACAACTGCACCCTCTATTTCTTCGCTCTCATAGTCTGATGTGACAGGAATCTGACACGACCGGAGAGAGATCAGGCGCAGGACCGACGGCTTAACGTGCTATCCGAGGCACGGAAATAAGTATCATACATTAAATACCGAGAAAAGACAATATTTAGTGTCAACCTTCCGAATTCCAATATTTTATACTAACCATAAAAAACAGGTAAAAATAAAATAAAATATGCCTTGATTGCTGTTTTTTTTTTTAATATAAACTTAATCTATATTCTCGGCAATCGATTCGTCTTTCCTCACAGCTTGTCTTTCGACAAAGGCCTTCTCTAAGGCTTTACCTCGGTACCTTCAGGTCATCTTCCCATCGCTTTACTGGTCTTCCTTTACTTCTATTGCTTTCCTTGGGGTATTCGGTTATTATTTTCGTCCATTTTTCTTTCTTTTCTCTCATCATGTGTCCCGTCCATTACCATTTTAATATTTTCTGAATTTAATCTTTTGTTCTATTTCTTTTAAATAGCAATGTGTATCCCACATTAAATAAAGAGAAAAGACACTGTTGACTCTTAGTCTTTTTATAGCTACATAATAATCTTTGTCACGTTGAAAATCAATTCTAATATTTCAAACTAATTACATTGCAATCTAACTGCGCAAGATGACAATATACTTCCAATAGATCACATCAAATATCAAGAGGAGACATTTAATCACTATTACAGGCAACTCCCAGCTAATATTGACCTACGAGGGTCGTAGGTGTCAACCCACGCTTTTGTTGCTTTTATGACAACTGAAACGCCCACAGTAATTCTAGGAACGGGAGTTAATTGTTGATAGCGTTAGCGTTACCTTTACAAACTTGTTACTTCAAAAATAACTTCTTAATTGAATTCTTCATTATACAAAACACAAGGAAATGTCTGCGGTTCCTCATCTTGGAAGTTTGCCAACTTCTTATGTAAATCGATTAAACAACCCGACTGTGCATAATCCTTACAATTAATATCAAATCACCACATTCAATATTATTACCATCATTAACCATGGATGGTTGTTGATGGTGATAACATTTTAACATAATTTGATTGATAATTTCTAATATTGACAAAAAGTACATGGTATTTTTAGTTAAAATTCGTCATTTGAGGTTCCAAAAAATTATTAGTATTAATTTTCGACACTTAATATTTATTGACAATTAAATTCATTATGTTCCTGACATATGTACCTTTTTCCCTCCCTCTAAGTAATCTAAAGATTTAGATCTATATAAATATAAACAAGACTTAAAAATAAGTTTGCCAAAAAGTTTCACTTTTGAAACGTTTGGTTTGTACGCACACACTTTTTTTTTTTATTTTGCATCGTTGTAGCATTATGCATCCAAATCAATCAGGATATATTTGAAAACATCATAACCGTTCGTTTAGATAGTCTTGAAAAAAAAAACAAAAATAATTGTTTCAAGCCAAGTAAAATTCCTGCTCCTGCTCAACGCCACGGAAGCGTTAACATGTTACGAGTGCAAAATAATTGTTACAGCAACATAAAACAAAAAGAAATACGCGGAAAAAACCCGATCTTTTGGAAAATTTAGGCCAACAAGAGTGCTTTACGACACTCGTTGAATTACTCCGTCGTATTGTTAGTCCATTTTGTGGTCATAAAAGTTTTTCAACGGGCGCTTTTGAACGTTTTCCCGTCTTTTTAACCCCGCGAATGAACTGTATTGAAAACATTGAATCTGTATAACTTTTCTTTTTACAAATCTTTTATTGTAATTTTATTAGTTGAAAACGTGACTTCTATTATTAATCATTCTAAGGAACTTGTAGAGTTTCGGTAAGTCTACCATATTTTACGTGGAAAGAGGTTGCATAAACATCGTGACGTGAATTAAAAATTCTATATTCTAAGTAGGCTCAAAAAGCACTTTTGTACCGTTAGTAGACTGCCATAGGTAGCACATCTACCACCGGTTCGGAAAATTGATTCCACTGAGAATAAACTGGCAAGAAATCCATAGGTTACTCTTTTGAATATAGTTTTGTAGGTTACAATGTGTAATATTTCGCTTCTGCGTGAGGAAACAAGTCCAAACATTTTTATCCCTTAAATATTCTTCAACATTATATCAAGTCCATGAGAGCTATAGTTTCGGAGATTGTGATGACTGGTAAATCGTTTATGTAGGCAACTAGATAGAATTGAACGTACTACTTTATACGGTGAAAGTTTAATGTTATGTCCCACATAAGATGCTACGTGAAATAAAACGTCTCGTTCTATACTTTCTCCGAAAACTGTTTGTTTTACAAGCATTTTATTGACTATCAGATAAAATGGATGCGTTCACAGAAGATTCAACACTATAGGAAAATACACGCTTATATATGTTTTTAATAGATAATACCTTTGTTAACACAAAATTGGGCTGTTAATTTTAAAATTTTGATGAATTACATCATAAGTAGACATATAAAATTTGTATATGGCATGACGACGTTTGCTTTAGTCCCTTGTAAAAGGTTTGAAAGGCTATAATTCTTCTCTCCTGGTTTCTTCTCAACTGCAGTTGAGGGGTCCGGACCTCGACGCACTGCCTCCTTATCCGGACATCTTCCTTAGGCATCAATTTGATGCCTGGTCGTCGTCAATGCCTCGTCTGCCAGCAGGAGCCCACGAGGCAGGGGACGCCCAGTATTTGCTGCTCTTGGGTGCTGGCTGGTAAAGCCGTGGAGGTTTGTGTGGGGAGTTGTCCGCGTGGCGGAACATACTCCTCGCCAACTTCCAGACGAACACCTTCACATGGGGCGTCCTGGTGTCACGGTGGATGACGACATTCTTATCTCTCCGGCCTTATCCCACTTTAATTGACTTAATTGGCTCTTCTGATCGCCTTTCCCCAGCGTTCACATCTCTGGGTCACCTATGGATCTAGGATCTATTTCGCTAGGTCTTTTTTTACTATTGCCATCTGTGTCAATTTGGGTCTACCACACCTTTTTGGCCTTAATGCCGATTGTAGTAATAGTATGCTTTTTGCCATGTCCGAAGCAGCCCTTCGCATGATAGGATCATACCAGCGCAGGCGAGCTTCTACAAACTTTTCTGATATTGACCTGACTTTGGCACTCTGTCATTCAAGGAGTTATCTGCCGACCATCTGAGCATTCGCATTTCAGTGACGTGAAGTTTCTCTGTCTGGCGCTTCTTTAGAGACCAGCATTCTGCTTCGTACATCATTGTAGCTCTCACTCTACTTTACAAATTTTGACTTTATTACCAATCGACGTACGTGTGTCTCAGATGATGCTTCTCAGGTCCCTCCATTTATTCCAACCTGCTATCAAGCCGTGTCGATATATTTGAATTTTTTTGTTGATCTTATGTGTTGTGTGTCAATTAATTTCAAAACCTAATTAGCCATTAGTCCTATACGTCTGTACAATGATGTGTATGTAAGCATAGGAGACTTGGACGCTATTGTAGATCAAATAACTGATATTTTGTCAAGTGTTTTACAACTGAAAAAATATTTTTCACGTAGAATTTTTTAGGTTTTTTTTTTATTTATCATTTAATAAATAAAACACAATTTTAAGATAAACAGCATACAAAAAGAGACAAGCGTACTTACTATGCGAGTGTCTTATTATAATTTAAACTTCTTAGGAGTTACTAATAGAAACTAAATGATTGTTAGCGTATACTTGAAAATTGAATGTATCTTTAAAGTTGAGTACATTATTAAACCGTTTAATTGTTTGATCGATACAATAGCAAACATTTTCTTAAGTTTTTAAAAATATAACCTATAATTGTTTTTATTTTCATGTCAATTTTTTTGACACGTGTTATTGTTACGACTATGGTTTGCAACGGGGAACTTTATGATTTGCAATCAAACAATCTAACCTTTAGAGCAAAGGCGAATGTTTTTAATGAGGGTCTCTAATTTTAATGTATTTAGAAACATATACAAAGTCTTACTTGTTCGCAATAACCAGCGTTGGAAATTTTCCCTCCTGTAGAACGTAGCCTTCACCATGTTTCTATTGAAAGTTTAAGTTAAGCCATCCAATTAGCGACTTTTCACTAAGTTTATTTTTGCACACAAAATACTTACACTTAAACTTGAAAATTCGGAGTCACAATACAAATCTACGCTAATCTCTTAAACCAATCAATCGTTTTTGTAGAAATTTAAAAAAATACTATAACCCACATAAACGTGTACCCGGTTTTTTTAATAAAACAGACACTAATTCTTCTTACATGACTAAATTTCACCAACAAATACAAATTAACTTACACATACACTCACACACAATAAATATTAATTTTAAGGGGTACAAACAAGAGTTTTTCCGTGCAACCCTGTCGTCGATAATTGTTTAAAAAAAATTACAAGTTTTATATTACTATTATAATTACTAAATAAAGTCTTCGGGCACAATACGTCTTTTGTATTTTTTGAAAGTTTTCATTAAAATAAATGTCGGACAACAGTGTTAATTGAATTTTAACGGTAATAGGTATAATTTTAATTAATATTATTATTATTAATTTACTTTTTGTCTATAATACAATATGTACGTATATATCACTGTTAAAGACAATTTAATCAAGTCGTATTAAACTAACAATCACAAAAATAGTACTCGATTGCGTTTAACAATGAACGCATTGTGGAAACCGCTATGAATCAATTGACTGGTTTAATTCAATAATCCTCTTATTGATTTACTACGCTTAAAGGCGGAAAATACTATGCTATAATAATCGCATTGTGTGTTAATTCAATCGTCTACTTAAATAATTGCAACAGTAATCTCTGATCTCATTCGATAGTAAAAAGCTTAATAAAAATACGTACGCCGAATGCGCAGTGGGCGGTGGACGTCATTCGCCCCCTCTCTCCTCTCTCCGTCACGTTTCGCCTCCGCCCACTAAAGCCTCTTACACATCATTGATATTTCGCGACGTTTATATATACACACTAGCTCTTTACCGCGATATTAATTGGGGGAATAACCTGATATTATCGATTAAAGAAAAATAAAAAAGGCAGGCGAAAGCACATTAGTTATACCTTTGTGATTAAGACGTTATTAATGGAGATTCACTTAAATCATCTGTTAAAATCCGACATTAATGTATTCTTGATCTCATATTTATATTGTTATATACTAGCTGAGCTGCGCTACTCCGTCTGCACCTCATAAGAGAGACATAGAGGGAACCAATTTAGTTAACATAAAAACGATTATAGTGAGCAAACCTGTTAGCGATCATTATTTGTGGATTGCTATTAAATTGCTATATTTGTTTATTGTGCTGAGATCTTTGTAATTATATCAGTGAAACGTACACTCACTACACATCCGGTTTAACGCTTTTCCGGAAATTCTCGAATTTATTATAGTCGTCGTTTTCACGACGCCTGTGATTGGTGGACTTATTGTTTTTGAGTGGGGCATTTTTTATAAGAAAGGTAGCACAGGAGAATGAGGTAATATTCGCCTAGTGACAGTTCTTAGTTTGTATCAACGTATTGTGTTTTAAGTCATTCAAAGTATGTAATATAATAATGAAGAATATGACAATATAACTTAACCTGCAAATTAGTGAAAGACTCTAAAAACCTTAAACAATAGACATATGCTGTTATGGACTTTTTTTAAAGGCAAACAATGATTTTGAAATTTCATTGCTACACCGCTCCTATTAGTTTTAGCGTGATGATGTCTGAATGAATTTTTCAAATCAGACCAGGTAGTTGCTTAGATTAGCGCGTTTAAGTAAGCAAACAAACGCAACAATTAAGTGATATGTCTAATCTAAAGGCTATTTGGTATAAATCGGTGTGATAAGGCCACCTTTTTGTACCATTCGTTTTTTTCTGTTACCTTATTCTTGTTTTACGTTGCTATTGTGTTGTAAAATAAATTACGAATCATAATTTATTTTACAACATCTATATATTTTTCACAGAATCCAGTACTATGCCGGAATCCATGGCAATATGGTTCAACACGTTTTAGTGTGCGTCTACACCGCAAATGGCATAAATATATCAACTCAATTGGGCGAATAGTTATTAAAATCTCGAGATTAGTTTTATATCCGTAGAAATACAAGTTCTTTTCAATTAACCACAAATATTTAAGTTATACTCTGGATGAAAAGCTTTATCTGGTACAAATACCCCGTTTTGACGTTTGTTTTCATTTGAATAAATTAAAAGTACGCTTTGAAATCTTGAATTTTGAGGCCTGTTGTTATACAAAAGACTTTTAAACCTACTCTTTCCTGCGCCACCTTCAATTACTTAACTATTCATTAGGTTACAGAATGCCGCCTTAATTTCATTTTGGTTTTCTTTTAAGCTTCGATAAATTATTTTATATAATCTCTACATAAATGTACGGTAAATAGATGGAGAAAAAATCGTTAATTTACTTTTCTTCTCTTTTGATTTTCCGTGGTGTACTCCTCATTGAAATAAAAACATCGTTAATACATTATCAGTTCTTTATGAAAGTAATCATAAGTAATACGACACACATGAGATTGGTGACGAACTTTTTGTCGTTATTACACACTTGAAAATAGAAAATTTGGAGTTTTTACTTCTACTATCTATTTTTATCTTGATATTCAAAATGTAGTAATTATGCCAGTGTTTGTAATGATTGCACTGACTGTTAATCAGGTTTAATTCAGTCGAAATCAACCATACGTGGTTTTACTATATTTGGATCGATTTTCGCCCCTTTACAAGCGAGAATTCTTTAACTACAATTAAAAACTCCTCCACTACCAACCACCAGAAATATTAATCAGTTTTTTAGCGTTTGTAGTAATTGCAATAACCCTCAATCGATTCCAATTTATTCGAAATCAACCCGAATAAAATTTCATTGTAGTTGATCGCTTTTAATTATTTCTTGATCATTTTCAGATCCACTACCATAACGTAGCGCAAAATTTACAATACTTTCATTGTTATTTCCTATTTGTTTCTATCAAACTCCTCCGGAACGGCTATCCGATTTATATGTAATGGTAGGTTTGAGAATAGGTCGTAAAGTATTTTGCATATGCATTCTCCTAACACCATAATTTTTCAATTGTAGTAAGAAGATGCGCGGATGAACTAGTAATATAAAAAATTAAAAGTGCGTGCGTACATAACAAAAGTGAAACTTCTTTGGCATACAAATTTTCAAGTCTTGTTTATATTCATACAAATCTAAAATCGTAGATTTCCGAGACTTAGAGGGAGGGGGAAAAAGAAGATATGTTATCCTTTTTTTCGCTCTTTAGGGAAAAATTATGAGAGTAAATTTTTATGATGAACGCGCAAACTGTCAGAAAACACTGACACCCTGAAGTTAGCTTTAGTCAACATTTCAGTTTTTTCTAATATTTTATAATTATAAAAAAAAATCGTGATATCAACGTGTCATACTTATCAAAATTATAACTTCCTGACTCAATTATAGAAAACAGATTATATCCAATGAAAGTTAGTTTACGTTTATTATTTTGAAATCTTTGGCCTTTGCCTTGCATTGAGCGATCGAATGACTGTGACTGGATACTGGATGTATTTGATTTGACAAGCAACAAAAACTACGGCGTGGATTTGTGGTTAAAATTTCGAAGATACTAACTATTGCTTTTATATTATTTTGTATTTTTTATGCGTAAGTGAAGCGCGTATTTCAATAAGACATTAAATAATCGCGCTAAAAGTAGTGCTATCCAATGATAATGACTGATAATTTAAAAGTTCCGAGACAAAGTTTATACATATCATTGTTTGAAGAGATTTTTATCTTGTTACGCTAAAGAAGTATAACTTCTAGCGCCTGTACATAAGTACACACACACTTTTTTAATTGAAAATTTAGAAAAGGGAATTTATGAAATATTTTTATTTTATAGTTGTTGAAAAATAGTATATTAAATGAGGAGCGGCAAATTAAAATGCCACATGTAATTTGTACATATTATAAATAATCTTACTTTCAAAAGTCATGTACCTAAAGAAGTTTCATTTCAATAAATATGAATATCAGAATGAGTCACAGCGAAGCCAGCTATTGCTTCATATCAATATATGAACGACGTACGTGTATGATAAGCTTATTGCAATACTGAATCTTCCAGTAAGTAACAAGCCTTATATCCAGTTCATGATATTGTAGTTTCATTCCAACGTTGAAAACTTGAATAGCTTTCATATCATTCATTTATAGGATATTATATTGAAATGCAGTATGTAATATGCATGATTTGAAACTTTTCTGTATGGTATGCAATTTTGTCTACGATAACTTATTTAGATATCCTAATTATGTTTACATCAAATTGTATTCGAATTGCTTTAAGTATTTATTCTTTTAGTAGTCAATTAAACAAAGGTTTTGCTGACTGTTTTTCACTTTGCGTAATTAGTTTCGACTTAGGATAAAAGATATGCTTACAATTAAGTGTACGCAGGTGAATCGATCCAGTCAACTATAAGTTTTGAAAGTAAGTTTATAAAATTGTAATCCGATTTAATTTATTATTTGATATCAAAAATATAAGTATAACAACTATGTCATGAAAACAAGAGCTTTTCATTAAAGCGCACTGTGAAAGCTTTGAGATAATCTTGTTTTATAAAATATTTTACTCTCGATAATAGTAACAGTGCTGTTATGTTTTCAATTCGCAAACAATATCAATTTTGTGTTCATCAGTGTACGTTAGTTTTATCGGGATTTAAAACATGAACTGTTATTATCCTCTTTAATAATATTTCTGTACGTTCCTTTAGAGAGAGAAAAATTTAATGGTGGGAAAACGTTTCTAAAGATACTATTCTTATTCACCGAGATCCTTTAATCCTTATACCAGTTAGGGCATTGTTTCTCTAAACCATATCAATGACATATTATTATATGCATTACATTACATAATATAGTCTCTAAGTTATTGTGACATTTCTCCTGTTTCCGTGTCGAAATACCAACAAAACTATTTATAAAGTAACTAGAAAATAAAACGAACAATATAATGTTTAGATTAGAATAATAAACATTGTGTTTTGAATATTACACTAATTGGAATAGTTAAAACATAACAGAATCTGTCGAGTAAACTATTTTATAAATAAAAATTGTTAGATACTTTGTTATTACTTCAGACAATGTTATTAATTTTGAATGATTTAAGTAAATATTGTTCGCTGGAAAGCTTAATAATAAAAAGGGCAAACTTTGAACCCAGCCAACCTGTTATATAAAGCTAGAGCAGCGGAATGAACGCCGGATTTTCCCATTACGCGTAAACTCGGTCAATAAACTTAGCTTTTTAGAGAGCGGATTAAGGATGTGATTTTGGCCAACTACGATACAACCGCAAAACAATTGTGAGTTTTATTAGCCTTTAGATTTTTCTATTTCTAAAGTTCTGATTTTTTGAAGTTTTTCACCTTAGATAATAAATAGGCCATGCTTTTTAATTTCAAAAGAATAACACTAATCAACACAATATTTTACAATTATAAAATTTTGATAATTGAAAAACAAATGGCTTATTTTCATAACAGTTTGGCACTTAACACATACTTATACCTGTATAAGTATGTGTACTTATACCTGTACTTGTACCTGTACTTGGTACTAGTACCTGTACTTATACCTTATACCTGTGTTGGAAGATCTCGCCCCTCCTAGAATTTGAAGAAATTATTTCTAAACAATATTCTAAACAATTCTAAACAATCGCCCTTATGGGGTGCGATAGGTTAGTAATAGATTACTTGATTGACGACCACGTATTACAAAATACCGTGACACACTGATCAATACTAATTTATAAGTTTAGCTTTCACAAGCAAAGGCTAATCAAACCGATATATTAAATCGTAATGTCTATGTGCATATTAGTTCCCCTTTTTTAAAAGAATATATTAAATAAAATATAGAAAGATATAAAAAAGGTATTTTTATCAGATATCGAGATACATTTACATGAGCAAAAAAACGTAAAATGTATGTCTTAAGTACTAAAGTGTCTATGTGCATACAGCACATGCTTATATCATCATTTAGTTAGATGATTCTCAAATTTGTATATACTTTCGACGGCAACGCGTGCGCTTAGGTGCAAGTACGTATTACACTAGCAGAAGGTCGTAGGAGGCTTCGGCGGTGGCTATTTACCATCCTACTAGCAAAGACGTACCGCCAAACAATGAGAAACGATACGATGTTCCGCTACGATGCTGTGTAGAAACCATAATATGTAAATTGCCTTTTTACAGATTAATGCACTTCCATCTAAGGCTGTATCATCACTTACCATCAGCTGAGCTGACAGACAAGCGCTAAGCTGTCAGCAATAAAAAGGCCAGCAAAGGCCCAGCAGATCAAATTTGGAAAATATACCTACATAACTTGGATTTTCTTATTGGTCTGAGTCTGGATTCGTTGAAGGCTTCGATTGTGGCTTGTTACCACACTAACAGCAAAGACGTATGGTCAAATAATACAATTTGCGTTCCGGTACAATGCTGTGTAAAACCATAAGAGGTAAATTACCTGTTACCAAGTTCACGTGGTAAAATAGCTCTTATCAAGTTAACGCACTTTCAGTTTAGACTGCATCCTCAATTACCATCAAATGAAACACAGAGAAAAAACTGAAGTTTCAAACCGAACAAGCCAAACATTAGAATATTAAAGGTATGAAAAATACTGTTATAGGCGCTACAATAGTGATTTCCATGTGTCTATACAAAACGAAAATAATAAAAACTTTGGGTTTAGTAAATTGGTTTTTCCAATTATCTAAGCTTAACGCCGGTCAACAAATTAGGATTAGAAAATGGTTTTTGTCGGCATTGCTCTACATACTTTGGCTTCATCACTTGTTTAAACTTCCATCTGAAATATTATCTTAATTAATACGAGAGTCTTTCGTCCATAATGTTTTCATCGCGGGACTATTTTTTCGATTTAAGGGTTAACTGTCTTAATAACATATTATTGAATTTGGAGTGATTTTTTTATTATATTTGAGAAAATTAGCTCTCACATTAAAAGAAGTAGAATTGTTATGCTTTATATTTTATTGTTAACTGTAATATTTGTCAAATTTTTTTCATCAAATCTTGGCTAAAACACAAAAGTACCTGAGAAATTCTCATTATATTTTAAACACCTCCAAAATAATATTAGCCCCTTAAAATAGAACCATTGTGATGTTATTACTAATTAACTTCACATATTGAAACAACCAATATAAAATACTAGCTGAACCCGCGACTTTGTCTGTGTGGAATGTTTGTTTTTGGTAGCGCTTTCATTAATTTAGGCAAATAAGGCAAAACACCTCCGCAACCTCCCTTGCGGGTGAAATTTCGTAAAATCCGTTCTTAGCTAACCTCTACTCGGCAAAAAGAATATTCCTACCAAATTTCAAGTATCTACTCTTTATGGTTCCAGAGATATATCGTGATGAGTCAATAGATACCTGGATATCTCTTATATATATGCAAAAAGCTATTTACACTTAGATATATAGTGAGAGTGTTAACTAATAGTAGAAGATGAACAAACTACGCTCGTTATATTCTTGAAAATTTCAAGAAACAGATTTTTCTGCATTATATTTTAAAAGTAATTAAAATAAACTGCCACCAACGTTCACAGTGTTTAAAAAAAATCCAAATTTTAAACCTTGCCTCAAAGAACAAAGGGCATAAAAAAACTGTAAAAGTAAGCCTGAATCTACACAACATCTCGAGAATCTAAACCGAAATGTCAAGTGCACGACAAAGAACGTCGTCAAGTTGCCAAAAAGCTGAGTACGCTAACGATACATAGACTTTTATGTAAATTCAGAGACTACAGCGCGAAATTTTGTATGATTTTAATTTTATTACAATGTTAATTATAACCTCGACGGCTCGTTTGATTTGAATTTTGGCTGAATTTAAATTTTTCCAAGTTCACTTTACATAGTTTCTGTGTCTATTTTTAAACATAACGATTTCGTAGCTGAAAATAATTCAATTTTACTGCTGAGCTTCTTTAGATTTTATTTGTATGACGACGTATTAAACTCATTCAAACTTCCTCCTGATATAAGTATGGTGCTCCTGTGTCCAGCATGGGCACCCCAGCGGCATATCTTGTCGCTGGTTAGAAGACATCTTTCACTGGAGAGCATAATTGAGATAATGCTCGCCATTGAAGTTGGGTGGAGGGTTGCCTTCTTTTTCGAGACCGTCATCTCACATTTCATTCATTGGAATTAAGTCTTTCATCGGTATGCGTAAAGGCAACTCCCAGCGCAAAAAGAGTTATTCAAAAACAGTTTGTAATAATAATATATAACAACAAGCCTGATATCGTGATAATGGACCGGGTACAATCTAGGTTGTTGTTAGTGGATGTGACGAGAATCTCATGCGAGCTGAAACAGAGAAAAAACGTAAATATCTGGATCTGGTGCACGCGATTACCGCCACGTGGGAGGTACGATCCACTGAAACCACTCCAATTGTAATATCTGCGAATGTTCTGGTCCAAGTCAGTCTCGCTCACCATCTTAGACAGCTGGGGAACCGCGGCAGTTCGCTAGTAGCAAGGATGCAGAAGGCGGTATTGCTGGACTCGGCTAGAATAGTTCCCTAGCTAGAGTAGTCTCCCTACCGGGGTGTATCCCGCCTTGTATATTTATTTACGTAATTGTTCCTGAATGTTTATGTTTTATTCGATATCTCTGAATAAACATAATTATTATAAATTCTGCTATATCTAAACTAATATTATGAATAGAAACACACAAAAACATCGATTACAACATTTTTTCACCAATTGAAAGCTGCATCTCAAATAAAAATGCATTAATGTAACCCAAGGTGTGAAAAATTAATGATAGAACAAAAAAATGTGCAACAGTATTATAGAACGTAGCTACGAAAAAGTCCATGATACCATATGTCCAGCAACTGCAGTTATGCCACTACAGTTATTTTTACATATTGTAATCATATTTTTTACATATTGTACAAATTGTAAGTGCCGACAATAATCAAACATTATTATTCATACTTACACATATTTGTCCTTGAACCGCTTCGGAGTTTTTTGATAATGCGTGAATTTGAAATCTTGTAATTAAACATTCTGTTAAAGCGTGGTTCTTTAGTGTTATCTATTAGTTACTTTTCCTCAGTTGTGATATACATATTTAATTGGAATTATGTTTTTGTATCTGAATCGGGCTCTTTTTTTACACTATGAATTATAATTATATTATATAAAAAACACTATCTCTTGGAGAAGAATTAAGTATTGACGACATTATATGTATATATTCACATATATGTAAGTTTATGTATGAGGATGTAGTTATTTGTGTGTATGTTTATGTTATTGCCGACCTTCCTTCTTCGCTACTTACAGCTTTTTAAACTCAAGGTTGTCTGGAAGAAATCGCTATTAAACGATAAGACCGCCTGTTGTACTTTCTTTCTCTATTTAGTTAAGTTTATTATAATGTATTACTTTTAAGGTGCAATAAAGCGTATAAATAATAAAATAAATAAAAGTACACTGTAAACACTGGCTTAAGTTAAATTAACCTTTAGTTGGTACAATCACAGAATCACAATAATACAACACTCTTTTAGACTCCTCTCCTTTCCTCCTCATCATTTCCTTCCACTTCAATACTACATCTTCACACCAGCCCCCTTCGAGGGAACTTAATAAATTTCATTTGTCATTAATGCACATTGCTCCTGCTATTTAAGTTAAACAAAACTATTGTTTTATTCCGAAAAGTCGTCGCGTCGGGCCCATGTCAACGCGGATTTTATCGGTTAGTGTGGAAAGGGGCGTAGTTCTCTGGTTGTATGTGTGGAATGCATTATTCATACGTTTCATTCGTTCACTAAACTCTCGAGTTACGAAGCAATCGACAGATTTATGTACCTTTATGAGGGATAATGTTCATGTTCATGGATGCTATGTGAAAAATTCGGCAAGCGTCAGTGGAATAATATATTAAAAAGTACAGAGGGTTAGCGATTCTTATTTTATAATCCAATTTTATTACTATATTCACACTCTTTCTATATGTGTATATCTTTTAAATTTAAAAATTCTTTATTCAAGTAGGCCTTTACAGCACTTGTGAAACGTTAAATATAAGATTTTCCACACATTTAGTTCACTGTACGTCTAGAGATATTAAAGAACGATTTACAATTGAAACATCTGATGCAAGCCATGGGCCTTGGGATATTCGCTTTATTGCTCTGTCGAGCGCCTATCGACCGATAGATGGACGAAAAAATTTGCGGCGATATAAGAAAATAATCTACTTTAAATAATAAAATTAGAGTATCTGTTTGTAATGTCAAACTAATTTTATAACTTTTCATTAAATGTATTTGAAGTATTTAAACATAAAAACAGAATTTTTTGATATCTCTGTCTGTCTATTTGCTCCTGCTAATCTCTGAAACAGTTGGATCGATTATAACGGGACTTTCGCTAGCAAATAGGGAATTTTGTGAGGAGTAATTTATTTTAGGAACGCCATTCGGAGTTACGCGAGTAAAACCACGGGGAACAGCGAGTCAATAATCTTATTCTATAACGCTTACCAAGTCAGAGGTAATTTACCTTTTGTGATTCCTGCACAACATCGCACCGAAACACAATTTTTGCTAATAGTATTGCAAATAGCCATAGCCCAAGACTCTCTCCAGTCTAAACTCAGATTAGAAAATGCAATTATCTAAATAATATTTATGCGTGTGGTGGACCACTATCTGTCTTTTTCTAATTCTCAGCATCTTTAACGCTTGACATGGGCTTGCATAATGCATTATGTATGTATGTGTATATATATATATATATGTATGTATGTATTTATTATATGTATGTAAGTATTTGTATTATTATAAATATCTTTATGTAGATAATATATGTATGTCTATTTCGATAGTAACACCGCCTACCTTCTCTCTCTTTTCTTTGACTGTCTCCCTAACCGCAAGAGTTGTCTGGAAGAGATCGCTATATAGCGATAAGATCGCCCATTTGCACACTAAATTTAGTTAACTTTAAGTTGTTGTATTTTTCTTTTGTCCTATTTCTATGGTGTTCAATAAAGTATACATCTATCTATGTTTTGCCGGGAATCGAATTTAAGACCTCTGCGAAACAAAACCGAGACGACTGCGCCAGCGAGCATCTGAAAAATAGACAGAATAAAATATTAAATAAATATTAGCACGAGCGTGACTTGAAACAGTTATAAAATTTTCAAACCATAATTATGACATCATAAATTCTATTACCGAGCAGTCAAAGAAAGGGGATGCTTGTAAATTAGATAAATGCCATACCTACTTAATTATTACGTATCAGTGGCAAATGTAATGAATTAAATTGACTACGCTTTCAATTATGAACCTTTCCACCAATGCCTTTTAATTATTCATCTTCGAAACGATCTACTTTATCGATAACTTTTCGATTAGTTATAACAATAAATTATCGTTGATATAACTTTTAGTAGGTATTAATGTGAATTTATATGTATGAAACGCAATAATTGGTTTTTTTTTATTGCTGACAGATTAGCGCTTGACTGTGATCTCATCTGATGGTAAGTGATCATACAGTCTAAGATGGAAGTGCGCTAATCTGTTAAGAGGCGACATACCCTTTACGGTTTCTACACAGCATCGTACCGGAACACAAATCTGTTTGTTTGGCGGTACGTTTTTGCTGGTAAGGTGGTAACTAGCCACGGCCGAAGCCTCCCACCAGTCCAGACTCAGACAAATTAGAAAATACAATTTCCTAAATTCGACCTACCGGGGATCAAACCCGGGACCTCAACTAGCAAAGCAAATACTCGCACCACTGCGCCAGAATTGTTGTTTGGTTTGAAAGGTAACAAATCATAGTATTAAACTCGTTCTCACATTATTTTAAAAACGATTATTTATGTACAAGTGTAGCAACGTTTCCGAAATCTTCAATTTTTTAAAGTTAAATGAAGTATTCATCTTTGGTGAGAATATAACGCTCAATTGTCTTAAATAAGTTTCATTTATAGGTATTATAAATCATAGTTCATTGACTATTTATACTTCACTATGTGATAGCAAAGAGTCTTTCTATACTCTTTCGAATTTATATTTTATAGATTATATCGATGCTATAACTGGCAAATGTACAAATACTATCACTTAAATAAACGAGTCAAAAAGTAAACACATAACATACTTGTACAAGTATAAAAGAAAACTAAGCTATTAAAATGCATAATGTATAAAATGCAAAGATAACCTCTAGAAAAGCAAACAATGTTATTAACATCACAAAATACGGTATGAGAGACATTTCATGCGAATTCTGTAATGTAGCCGCGAACATTGTTCCGCTGTTAAAGCTTTCTGGGTCAATCTGTTTGGTAATTTATTTGGTAGAAGCACACGAATCGAATGAAATAATAAAAAAAGCACACTCTCGTGCTAAGCGCTTTAACGAATCATCACCATGAAGGTATTAGATTGCTTTTATGTCCTTCTTTTTTGAAGTGAAAACTTCTTTAACCGAGTTTCGTGTTGCTTCTGAATNAACACAAATCTGTTTGTTTGGCGGTACCTTTTTGCTGGTAGGGTGGTAACTAGCCAAGGCCGAAGCCTCCCACCAGTCCAGACTCAGACAAATTAGAAAATACAATTTCCTAAACTAGCAAAGCGAATACTCGCACCACTACGCCAGCGAGGCCGTCAGAATCGTTTCTACATATATCCGTTATAGACTTTTAAACCTCGATGTGTTTGGTTTGAAAGGTAACAAATCGAAGTATTAAACTCGTTCTCACATTATTTTAAAAACGATTAGTTATGTACAAATGTAGTAACGTTTCCGAAATCTTCAATTTTTTAAAGTTATATGAAGTATTCATCTTTGGTGAGAATATAACGCTCAATTGTCTTAAATAAGTTTCATTTATAGGTATCTAAATCATAGTTCATGGACTATTTATACTTGACTATGTTATAGCAAAGAGTCTATACTCTTTCGAATTTACATTTTATAGATTATATCGATGCTATAACTGGCAAGTGTACAAATACTATCACTTAAATAAACGAGTCAAAAAGTAAACACATAACATACTTGTACAAGTTTAAAAGAAAACTAAGCTATTAAAATGCATAATGTATAAATAGCAAAGAAAACCTCTAGAAAAGCAAACAATGTTATTAACATCACAAAATACGGTATGAGAGACATTTCATGCGAATTCTGTAATGTAGCCGCGAACATTGTTCCGCTGTTAAAGCTTTCTGGGTCAATCTGTTTAGTAATTTATTTGGTAGAAGCACACGAATCGAATGAAATAATAAAAAAGCACACTCTTGTGCTAAGCGCTTTAACGAATCATCACCATAAAGGTATTAGATTGCTTTTATGTCCTTCTTTTTTGAAGTGAAAACTTCTTTAACCGAGTTTTGTGTTGCTTCTGAATAGTTAATGCATGTGACACCTCATCTATCCTGAGCATAGCAATTTTTTTCTATGAGGTAGAGATCCCGGAGAAAGAGGCACTAAAGAGGGAACGAGAACTTACAGCGGATGCTACTCTCTCTCGCCGGAGGAGGAAGGGCGCTTTGAGTCACAATTTTGCCCGTCTGCTCTCTCTGAACTAAATCTTTAAGTCGGAAACATCCGGGTGTTCGAAACACCAATGCATCAGCAAACATCTAATCCACACCTCCGGATGGAGTTTTATATTTCAACTAAGGTGAATAAAGCATTTCCCCAAAGAAAAATCTAGTCCGCCTGGAACGTTGTTTCTTAATCAAATTTACTTGTCTCTGAAAGCACATATTAATTTTCTAATTATTTTCTTGTTTCTGAAGACTCGCTAAACTTTATCTGCGTAGACTTAAATGGCGGATGTAAATAAAGCACCAGAAAAAATTGCATTATAAAACAAATATTTTTTATATTTTAAAAATAACTGTCACAGGTCTTAACTTATAATTATTTTTATTTGTTTAGACTTATTTTAAAAATAAACGCTGCTGTAAAATAAGGCTTATGACAGCATTCATTTTCCAATAAGTCCGAACAAATACAACAAAATGACAAGAATTGTCCTAAAATTGGATAAGTAGTTTCGAAGTTCATCGCTGCCAAATTAATTTAATTGTAACTAAGCAAAGTTTTATTTTCCAATTTGGTAAAATGGAATTTCATAATGTAACTGCATACGATTCTTTCTTCTTTCCACAGAGAGTAGGATTCCACTATTATACAATAAATACGTATTTTAGGTAGGAAACACATAAGAAATGCTATAAAAAATATAATAACATCGAAAAGTCAATTCCAAACTTTGTTGAAAACACAAATATTAAGTTAGACAACTTGCCTACTGTCTAACCGGTTTTATTTATTTACGTTTGTTTGGCCTTGTGAGGCCGTTGTGGAGATTTCACACCTGCTATAAAAACGTCGAAATATTTGCTTCATGATATTCTCGCTTAATTTTTGTCACTCTAAAAAAGAAATCAATATTTAATCTATATTATTACATCCGAGTTTAATCAGATACCTATCTATTATAATATAAATTGGGTGCCGTCTAATTATTATATCAAAGTATGTAGTAAATTTATCTTTTGCCCTGTCTAATGTTTCTCTGTTTTTGAATTAAAAATCACTGACATATCTGTTCACTGTTTAGCGCTTGACAGTTTAGCGCTTGACTGTGATCTCACCTGCTGGTAAGTAATGATACAGTCAATGAGGGCAGCGCGCTAATCTGGTAAGGGGCGAAATACCCCTTGTGATTTCTACACAGCATCGTACCGGAATACAAATTTCTTTGTTTGGCGTTGTCTTTGCTGGTACGGTGGTAACTAGCCACGGCCGAAGCCTCCCTCCTACCAGTCCAGACTCAGACAAATTAGAAAATACAATTTCCTAAATTTGTCCTACCGGGCATCGAACCCGGGGCCCTCTGCTAGCAAAGCGAATACTCGCACCACTGCTCCAGCGAGGCCATCATTGTATTTTTTTAATAACTCTCATCTAAAAATTCTTATTTGCCAACTATCAATCGAGCAAAATTCAATCTGACAAAAAAAAGATATTAAACAGTATAAATTAGCCAGGTTATCACAATTTTACAAATTATTAAATTCTTCTTTTAAGTTTAACTTAGTTTCGCAAACTCAGTTTGATAAAGAAACCAAGCTCTTTAGCTTTATCTTATAATAAACCTTGGTAATTATAATAAACCTAACTTGTATACGATTTGGCGAGAGCTGTTAGTGTACTATGTATTGTTTTATAAATAAATAAATATTTAAATGATTATTTATTAATTCCATGTACTAAGGCGGTTTTATATACTAGTAGTTGCTAGCAGAAAATGAAGCAGTAATGAAAATCATCCAATATATTTAAGTTTTGCTGTAATATACTATTATAATGAAATTAAGCACTCTTGCAGCACTTAATTCTGTAAAGAAAATATGTTGAACTGAAATTATTTAGTATTGTTTGACGTTTCTTACTGAGTGTACAGAGTCCATAAAATTCTTGCGAAGTTTAAATCTGTATTTCAATTTAAGGTTTTATGACTTCATTTTATACGAAGGACCTTCGAATGGATAAGAAGGCGTTTTTGTTGAAACAGGGATATTATTCAGACATAAAACATGAACGATTTGATCTCTAATTTATTATTATTTTTGAAATTGATTTAAAGTATGCTATTGTGTGTTAACATTATTATATCCGTTTGGATATTTATTAATTTAGTAGTCAAGCCAAGCCAAGTAGTCAAGTATTTCGAGGATAGAACCGATGGACGTTGGGGCCGGAAGGTGCTGGAATGGCGATCCCGCACCGGACGACGCAGTGTAGGAAGACCCCCCACAAGGTGGACCGAAGATATAAGGAGGGTCGCCGGTAGCCGCTGGAGCCAGGCGGCACAAGATCGGGCCTTGTGGGCATCATTTCGTGAGACCTATGTCCAACAGTGGACGTCCATCAGTTGAAGCGACGACGACGACGAGGGACCAAGCTGGGACCAGTGTTGTGCAAATAATAAAATGAATAACTAGATCTCAAATTATAAACAAAATTATATAATTTAATTTTGTACATATCAAGATGATATTTATATTTTCTTTATATAAGGAAGCCAACCGTGAACTTGGATTGTTAATACTTTGTTATGAAAAGCGTAGGTGTCCATTTATAACAGTGCATTTATATAACGTTGATCAACGTTATATTACTTTTCCACTTAATTTTGTTGGTAAATCTACTTAATGCGCAATTGTAATTGTTAATAGATTTTTATTAACTATAAATTTTATACATAGTGTATAAAATTTATAAAGAACTATCTTAAAAAAATACTTAGAGAAGTTATTTTGATATATTTATAACTAAAGTAAATGTTATGTTGTAGATATATTTTGGCAACCTCGCTGGCGTAATTACAAGTAAGACAAATATGCATATTCATATTTTGAATTATAATAGGTTTTAGTCGTTGCTAAAAACCATGCCATTTGCCACCAAACAATAAAATTCGTTTACAACAAACGTTACAAACAATAAAATTTAGCTTTGATGAACAAAGACTAATTAAAAACATATATTGAATGACAATGTCTATGTGCATACGGCACATTACTTCCCCCTTTTTTAACGTAATATCTATGTCCATAGGGCACAGGAATAATATATGTAAATAAAACACAAAAACTCCGCCTATGTTCTTTATTAAAGTAAGCTCACTCATTCATTACGATATCTTCAAAAGTCCTAGATAACAAAGTAAAGATCTCCACATATTACCACGGAAAAGACAACTATGCGAGTGAAGCCACATGGATCAGGTACTATATATTACATATATATAGCATCACGCCTCATTCCCATAGGGGTAGGCAGAGACAACGTCCTTCCACTTGCCACGATCCTTGCATATCTCCTTCGTTTCTTTCATTCTCATTAAACCTTTAATAGAAGTTCGTCGGTTTAGAGTACTCTTGACTTAGCCCTTATTTAAAATGTCCTGGATTTGATCCAGAAACGTTCGTCTTGATCTTCCCCTTCCAACTTTCGCATTCACTCTTGACTCATAAATCCTTTTTGTCAGTCTCCTTTCATTCATTCTCTCTACATGCCCAAACCATCTAAGCATACCTTTCTCAATTTACATCTTGTTTTATACCACAACGTGATCTTATCACACTATTTCTTACTTTGTCAGTCAGTTTCAATCCACTCATACTTCTCAACGCTCTCGCTCTCTACCGCATTTATTTTACTTTTGTCTTTTGTGATTCTTCTGCCATACCCAACTTTCACTACCATACATAAGTGTTGGCACCAACACTCCTGCATGCACAGCCAGTCTGGCCCTTTGAGACACCACCTATCATAAAGGTGCGCAGGGCACCATTTACCATATTCCCTGCATTCACTATCCTTTCAATATCACAAATTCTTCCACCCATTCCACTTGTTCCCCATCTAACAAAATATTGCTATCCATCATAGATTCATCTCTTTCAAAAAGCATAACTTTCGAAATATAACCACTCAAATGTGGATTCTTTATATAAACTATTTGTTTATTTCGGAACTCGATTCGCAACTAAATTAGACTCACTTAGTGGGAAATGAGCGGTCCACTGAAATAACAGTAAGCGCCTTAAATATACAATACAATCATGTACAAGCTATTACCAACTTTATCTTCGAAAAATTTAAAGGACATTACGCTTCGACAACATTATTCGATGTAGCCACTATACGGTTTACGGCGCTCCGAATTGTGCCGTGCAATAACTCTTCCATATCCGAAGAAGATATCACAATAAAACATTAACACGGACTTGTATTGTGCTGTAATAAACCCTAATTGTAATCACGTTTCAAATGTAATTATATAAATCTTACGTGTCAATAGTTCACTGAATTGTTTGTATCTTATTGAAGCTGATTTAATTAATTCCGCGAGCTTCCGTTTTTACATTATAACTCGGCAATTTAATCCCTTATTTAATGTTATACTTAAATGCTTCTACAATATCTTATATCGGATGTTTTTATATTTATGTAAATACGAAGATGAACTTTTAGATATTGAATTAGAATTTCTCTTTAATCGTAACATATACTGTCCCCTTTTATGATACCTACGTATGACCGGTTGCCTTTTATTACTTAAATTACCGTTTGATTGCCAGTGTCAACCACTAGTTGACATGATACCATAGTGTCGGCAATCGGTAATATGAGCATCTCTTTCTTTTTAAGTAATAACGTGTATTATCTATTTCGCTTCTTGGTAACTGTCGTAACACAATATGCGTATGGATAAGACCAGACAATAGAAAAAACAAAAATAAATCAGTCACAAACTAACTGTTAGTAACGGGGCGTGTGTCGCGTCGAAGTTCGTTAGGTTTTATTTTGTGATATTTTATAAACTGTGGTTATTAGTAATTATTTGTATTTTTGATTTTATAAGTGATGTGAATAACAATGAAAACCTTTGAGTTAAGTTTTAATTTATAATATTTGAGCCTACAAATACAAGACCGCCTTTTTTCACTATCTCAAATTTTAGCGCAACATGACGCTACACCAGAATCTTATTTTAATAGACAAAAGATAACATTGAATAGTTCAGTTAAAGATAACATTTTACTATTAGCAAACATAAAAATCATAACATTGGGTAGTCTTTCATGAACATTTAAGTCCCAAGAGTCATTTTAGCGTCATTCGAGCCGCGGGGCAATCACGCAAAAACATCCGTGCGGGGTGGGACAGTCTACTGTTATTTCCGTTAACGAAGCGGAAACAGATTACTGCATTAGAAGAAAAAAACACGACCGGGCATTCAAATAGATATATATTTTAAATTACTCCTTATAATATCATCTATATGCCAGTGAAAGTGCGGTCAAAATCGTTTTAGACATGTCCTGAACAAAACAGGGGGTAGTCCTTATTTATTTATATCAACAATATTCATAACTAAAATTTCGTATGTGTATATTAGCGTGTTTTTGTGCGTCTTTGCTTATTTTTTTCGGTCAAAACATATTATTTTTTATTTCCTACAAGAAAAGGTTTTGGACATACAAATCAATTGGTATTTGAGATGTAGAATTTTGAAATAAAAAATAGCCTAAAGTTATTTATATCTTCCTCTTTTGTTTAATGGCTTCCACGTGTGCCAATTGGGTAGAAGTTATCTCGCCAGTGTCTAGTATGCTGAAGAAGACACGAAGGAAATTGGTCAGTATTGCTATTTAGTTCCCAAAATAGTCATCTGATTTGCTCAATACAGATTGCACTTGTATACTATGGCTGCCAATTGGCATTGGAGCAACGTGGTGGGTCTATACTTCAAAAACCCTCTCTCCTATAAGTAAGTGAAACTTTGTCAAACTAATTTTTAAGTCTTGTTTATATTTATACAAATCTAAAACTTTAGATTTCCGAGTCTTAGAGGGAGGGGAAAAGGAGGAATATATTAGTGACAATTCCTAACACATGTTATTTAATTGTCACTAAAATATTAAAAGTAAAGTTTATTGAAATCTCAAATGACGAATTGTAAATAAAAATGCCACGTGTTTTTTGCCAATATTGGAAATCAGTAATTAAATTTTGTTTTTTCATTTAAAATTTTAAAAAATTATTTTATATTTCAATTTTATATTTTATGGAAAATAATATATTAAGTTATAAAATGACGAGTGGCGAATTAAAGTGCCACATGTTATTTGTAAATATTAAAACTAACCTAACCTTCAAAAACGCTACATATCTTCGTGACGGCAATCACACGTTTCATCCGTAAAAGTTTTACCCTAATGCGGCTAAAGAAATTTCACTTCAATAAATTCCTTTGGTTGTATAAATGTCCTATTTATAAATAAGGCTGTACATAGTGCTCCTCACATAGCCAGTATTCAATAGGCAGCGTCTTGTAATGCACAAACAGAGCGTGAGAATAACATAACAGTTGTTTCTCTAAGATGTTATCTAGATCACTTCGCTAATTTACATAGGAATATATACCTTATTCCGCCTTAATAAGATTCAATTGTAATATAATATATTATGCAGTCGAACGGCATCGTCCCATCACATCTCAATTAATACCAAATGACATGGTACGATATGACGTTGATTGTGCTTCTGTAGTTAAATTACTGATCATTTTCAAGTAGGCGTATTATAGAATAAAACCACTTAGATTACTTGGTTTGAATTATAGAACTAGCTGTTCCTCGCGGTGTTACCCGCGTAATTTCAAGTAGACGTATTATACAATAATAACACTTGGTTTTTATTATAGAACTTACTGTTTCCCGCGTAAATACGAATGCCTTTTTTCTAAAAGTACCCGAAACTACTTCTTCTTCAAAATCGTACCATCCGCTTCAGAGATTAACTGGAACAAACAAATAGACAAAAATTTTTTTAAATAATCTTGATACAAGTGTCTTATATAGTTATGTCCTTTTAGACTTAATTTCACCTTACAAACAGACACTCCAGTTTTATTTATTTGTATAGATGCAACTGATAGTTATCTGTTGAACTAAAGGTGAATCTGAGCTTATCATACCTATTTTAAATAAGATACTACAATCAGTTTATGATGTGCTTCTACATATTTTTAGAAATACATGAAAAGAGAAGAGTGACCTTACCTAAATAATCCTTCAAATTACAGTAGGATTTTTTTGATTAGCTTTGTTTTAATAAAGTATTTTAATTTTATTAAGTGACATCTTTAGAACGTCTTCTGTGAGTTCATTATACTGTTACCTTTGAATGAATGATTAACTTTATGTATTCTACTAGAATTCATAACAATTTTCTTTTGATCTTTACAGGCCTTGTGAATCGACATATTTTTTATTTATGATAAATATTAAAGAACTTCCTTTGTATTCTTCTGAATATCTTTAGGAACCATGCATTAATTTCCATTACAGTAACACACACGGTCCTATAAAGTAATAAAAATATGCGATGAATAGAAACAATTCAACTCTTAACAAACAAAACGTAAATATTATCCCGAACAAAGCTGACATAAATACCCAGTAATTTCTCCGTAACTCACATCTGTCAGGACTCGAGATCGATGTGGAGGCTGCTTTAATAATGCAGATGCGTCTTGTTTCCCCTTTGATTATAAATTAGATTTTGTGATGAATTTTTACCAATATTGGAGTACTTTTTGATCGGAAATGTCTACAGAGGCATGTGAGTTCGTCGCATGCCGTGGCGAAGTATCGCCACGTCTCTTCCCATTCGGTTCGGCAATTGGCCATCTCTTTCATCGTATCTACCTTTTTTTCTTATTGCTGACAAGTTAGTGCTTGATTGTGATCACACGTAATGGTCAGTGATGGAGGTGGAAACGCATTAATCTGGTTAGAGGCAAATCAGCTCTTATGGTTTCTATATAGCATTGAACCGGAACTCAAATAAATCTTTTTGCTTGGCGACACACCTTTGCTGGTAAGGTAATAACTAGCTACGGCCGTAGCCTCTCACCAGTCCAGATTCAGACCAATTACAAAATGCAATTTCCTAAATTTACCCTACCGGGGATTGAACTCGAAGTCTCCGCTAGCAAAACAAGTTCTCGCAATAATCGTAATAATCGAAGTAAGTTACCTATAGTGTTAAACATTCTTAAGTTTACTACGGTATACGTAACCTATGTCTTATTTTAATAATTTAGATGTTTCACATCTGCCGGGCGTCCCGTGACGGATGATTTCTTTTTAATACTGACAATTTAGCGCTTAACTATGTTCTTCCCTGATGATAAGTTGTAAATAAATAAAAGTACGCTAATTTGGTACAAAGTCATTTGCCTTTTATGGTTTTTAATAATGCAGATGCGTTTTGTTTCCCTTTTGGTTATAAATTACATTAATTGTTGAATTTTTACTAATATTCGAGTTCTTTTTGATGGGAAATATCTATAGAGACATACGAGTTCGTCGCATGCCGTGGCGAAGGGTCGCCACGTCTCACGTCTCTTCCCATTTGGTTCGGCGATTCGCCATCTCTCGCCATACCTACCTTCTTTTTCTTATTGCTGGCAGCTTAGCGGTTGATTGTGATCACACCTTATGGTAAGTGATGATAAAATCTAAGATGGCAACGCGGTTATCTAATAAGAGGCAATTTACCCGTTATGGTTTCTACACAGCACCCTACCGAAATACAATTTTTTTGCGTGGCAGCTTGTCTTTGCTGGTAGGTTGGTAACTAGTCACAGCTGAAGTCCGTCACCAGTCTACACACAGACTAATTATAAATATGATTTCGTAAATTTGCCTGCCAGGGATCGTGTCCAGTATCTTACCAAACGAAGTGAGAATTTACACCAGCGACGATTCCATAATGTTGCTCAATACATATATACAATTTCTTGATAGAACTAAAATTTTCAATAGACTTTGAGCGCTTGTAAAAGGTACGAGAATTTACGTATTATATAATATGGTGGTGCTTAAAGACGAGATAGTTACTTAAGTCTCGCAACTGAAGCTAAAGGCATTCCAGTTTCTATGAAATCAACGTTTAAAATTTTTTTTTCTAGACATTTATAATGGAAACTTATGTTATAAATTAATTGAGAAAGTAGCTTATTATTATACGATATTGGCAATTTTATGATTTCACAAATAAACAACTAAAATTTAAATATACATTTAAAAAAATATACAAACCCTTATGTTTAAGGCGCTGTACAATTTTTAGAAAATTAAATTTATTTAATTAATTACTTCGAGAAAACTAAATGAAATAGCATAAACCACAAGCTTAAAATTGTATTTTAACCAACTGGATAACTAAAATTTAAATTGTATGATAGTAAAAAGGGACACCCGACTATGTTTGTTGTGGTTTCTTCTAAAAACAGGCACAAAATAACTCTCGCAACTTTGCATTCTAAGTGGTTATCTTATATGACCATCAATCGTATAGTAGAAATACCTAAATAAAAGAAAATAATTGGTTTGGATTAAAAAGAGTTGTGTTAATAATTCAAAATTTAAACACACTGTAGAATTTGAATAAAGGTATAATAACTTTTAATTTCTTTCACAGGAAACTATAAAAAATACTTAATACTCATTAGAAAAGTTAGCCGCATGAATTTATTCTAGTCCTGTAGAACTGTAACAAATATTACTGGTATATTTAAACATATTGCTTGAAGGATACTGAAAGAGTTCTCTACAAGTTTGCCAAATCACTTTGATAAATTCTGTTGGCAAATCTTAGCCAACTTTCTTGGAGATGTGCCGACATTTTAAGCTAACATAACTTTATTCCCTTCCTTATTGCTTTTAATAACTTATTTAGCATAACGAATAGAAAATCATTTAAATAATTTCATTAATCTCCTAATTTCTATTTAAAGTTTCAAATAAAGTCATTTTGACCGAATTTTGATCAATTCTAATGAATTCGTGTAGTTATCTATATCTCACAAAATTGTATACATCTTCAATTGATTACCATTAAAAGAATACTAAAAGTAAAACTTCAACGCCTAGAAAATTCAAGTAGTAATTATATCCAAATGAAATTTAAGTATGGTTCAAAGACCTGTGGGATTAAAACCAATAAGTTTCATTTTTATTTCATTCAATTTCTGCTATTAGTTTATACTCTACCTATTTTAATTCCTCTCCTTTACTTAAATAATAAACTATTAATTAAATGCTTTCAGGTCCACTCAAGTTCTAATACATTTTTCCAAACGTATAGTGGATTGCACTCAATTTTAATATACTTTTTCAAATTTTAACTTAATATATTTTACCAGAAATGTATCGGGCGATCTATCGAAAGTTAAAATTCCTTTGTAAGTAATGAGTTTAGGAAGTTCGTACTTAGGAATTAACTTAATTTTTTTATATTTATCTTCATCATATATAGTTTCCAATGAATAATGAATTATTATGCACACATCATAGGAATGTTATATAGCCTGTTATTTGTTTAACTGCAAGGGATATAGAAATCCTCCACAAGCGAATAGATAACGACATGATGGGACAGCTATGTCGAGATAAGCTTTATCTTATCTGTAATTCTTGTAATAACACAAAGGACAGTGGACCTTTTCAAGGATTACTTCATATACACTATTAGAGCATAATATTTTTTACATTTCTATATCTATTTTTTATATTATAAATATGGCATACTAAGAAAGTTTTTAAATACATTCCATGTGTCGTGATAATTAAAGTAAGTGATATAAGATGGTATTTTAGATTATAAAAATCTACATAAATGTATATTATTACTCGGACATTATATGTGTACACATTAATTATAGCATAATGATATAAAATATAGCAAAAAACAAATAGTAGTGATTCTTTAATTGCTTTCATCGTATTCATTGAAGTGTTATTTATGACAAAACTAGAAAAAAAGCTTACCTGAAAATCGCAATAACTTGATAAATGTATTTAACTGTTTTATATATAGTATAACAGTTTAAGTGCAACTATATAGACAATTTACTTTCCTTCATTGATACTATCATAAATATTAAATTTCATTGTCATTTAATTCCTTAATTATATTACATTGTTAAATCTAATCCACATATTGGATACCTACAACAGACAAATAAATAGGCATATAATATGCTTTGGATCCAGAGGGTGCTTAGTCAGATAACCTGTCCGGTTACTAGCTAAGCACGCGGGTAAGCGACCCCGGGTGCCTCGAGCTGTTACTACCGCTACAATTTCTCCCCTCCGCGGTAGAAATATCCTATCCTCAACCCAAATACCCCCCCGAAACTCCTATCTGACTGTCATTTCCTATTTATAACATTCCACACCGATAAATGGCGGTATATCCATTCCCCGCTGACCCAAATGCTAGAGACCGATAACGGGCAGCAGCGTTATCGGTGCGAGAAGGTCAGCACTGCGATCACCAACCCGCCTGCCAAGCGTGGTGATTATCGGCAGAAACCACAAATGACAACAACAAGGCAGCAACGGCCCCCAGTCCCCGGCAGCCCCGCTATTCCTAGCTCTGGCAGCGGTTATGGTAACGGCGGGGCAGGGGGTGCTAAGAATCTCCGGAAGAGATTCCGCTGCCAACCCCGACGACTTGACCTGGCAACATACAACGCACGCACTTTGAGGACCGACGAAAAGATCTTCGAACTGGAAGAAGCAGTAAACAAGTTACACTGGGATATTATAGGATTGTCGGAAGTCCGTAGAGAGGGGGAGGACACGATAATCCTCAAATCCGGTAACTTGTTCTACTACCGGGAGGGCGAACACCAGTCCCAAGGTGGTGTCGGGTTCCTCGTCCACAAATCTCTCGTCAACAGCGTTGTAGAAGTTAACAGCGTGTCCAACAGGGTAGCGTACCTGATACTCAGAATTACCAAACGGTATTCGTTGAAGGTCATCCAGGTTTACGCACCCACATCATCGCATCCAGATGATGATGTAGAGGTTATGTATGAGGACATTTCCAAAGCCATGCATACCTCTAGGACCTTCTACAACGTTGTTATGGGTGATTTCAACGCAAAACTCGGCGAACGAAGCGGGGCAGAGTTGAGAGTGGGGCAATTTGGGTATGGGCAACGGAACCAGAGGGGACAGATGCTCGCTGATTTCATGGAAAAGGAGGGACTCTATATGATGAACTCTTTTTTCAAGAAACAGCCGCTCCGAAAATGGACCTGGCTGAGTCCTGATGGTTCCACGAGAAACGAGATTGACTTCATCATGTCTACGAAACGGAACATATTCAATGATGTCTCTGTGATCAATCAAGTGAAAACTGGGAGCGATCACCGTATGGTAAGAGGCACATTGAATATCAACGTACACCGAGAGCGGTTCAGACTGGTGAAGTCTACGCTCCGACCCACTCGCGCGCATATCCAAAACCCCGAGAGCTTTCAACTAGAGCTGCAAAACCGCTTCGCCTGCCTCGAGGATTGCGAATCTGTGGACGAGCTAAACGATAGGCTAGTGGAAACTGTCCATACGGTTGGGATGAAATTTTATAAACCCCGTAAAAAGCAAACCAAGAGATTCTCAGACCATACTCTTAATCTCATGGAACAGAGACATGCAATGAGCTTGCAGTCTACAGCAGACGCGTCCGCATATCGGCAGATCAATAGACAGATCTCTAAATCGCAAAAGCGTGATGTGCGACACTTTAATGCCGAGCGTATACGAGATACCATCGAACGCAACAAAGGCACTAAAGTGTTCGCAAAAGATTTGTCTATCGGTCAGAGCCAGTTGACGCGGCTGAAGACCCATAACGGCGAACTCATTGCATCTGGACCTGAGATTCGGAGGGAGGTTGAGAGTTTCTATGGACAGTTGTACACATCGACTTGCAAGCCTATTGATAGTTTGGCTAAAGATCCCCGTGCCAAACTGACCCGGCATTATACCGAAGATATCCCGGACGTCAGCTTGTACGAGATTAGTATGGCTCTCAAACAGATGAAGAACGGCAAGGCACCGGGTGATGACGGAATCACAGCGGAACTCCTGAAGGCGGGTGGAAAACCCATTCTTAAAGTCCTTCAGCGAATGTTCAATTCCGTCATTCTGGAAGGCACGGTGCCCAAGGCATGGCATAGGAGCGTGGTAGTTCTGTTCTTCAAGAAAGGTGACAACACCTTATTGAAGAACTATAGACCTATTGCGCTGCTAAGTCATGTCTATAAGCTGTTCTCGAGGGTCATTACGAATCGTCTCGCTCGCAAGTTTGACGACTTCCAGCCCCCCGAACAAGCCGGATTCCGAAAAGGCTTTAGTACCATAGACCACATCTTTACGCTGCGGCAGATTATACAGAAGACCGAGGAGTATAATCGGCCACTTTGCTTGGCGTTCGTGGACTATGAGAAAGCCTTCGATTCGGTGGAAACATGGGCCGTGTTGAGATCTTTGCAGAGATGCCGAATTGACCACCGGTACATACACGTGTTGAAGTGTTTGTACGAAAACGCCACTATGTCAGTCCGTATACAGGACCAAAGCACAGAGTCTATCCAACTGCAGCGTGGAGTGCGACAGGGAGATGTTATCTCCCCGAAGCTCTTTACTGCGGCGTTGGAGGACCTGTTTAAGCTTATGGAGTGGAACGGACTGGGCATCAACATCAACGGCGAGTACATCACTCATCTACGGTTTGCCGACGACGTGGTCATTATGGCAGAGACTCTGGAAGATCTCAATGCAATGCTCGATGACCTCAGCAGAGCTTCTCGACAGGTGGGCCTAAAAATGAACATGGATAAGACGAAAGTTATGTCCAATATCCATGTTCCGCTCCACCCAGTCATCGTTGAGAACTCTACACTCGAAATTGTTGACGAGTATACATACCTGGGACACATAGTCCAGCTAGGTAGGTCCAATTTCGAGAAAGAGGTCAACCGCCGAATCCAACTCGGTTGGGCAGCGTTCGGGAAGTTCCGGAAGACGTTTTCGTCCAATATCCCTCAGTGCCTGAAGACTAAAGTCTTCGAACAGTGCGTGTTGCCAGTGCTTACCTACGGATCGGAAACGTGGTCGCTGACTATGGGCCTCATTCGGAAGCTCAGAGTCACTCAGCGTGCGATGGAGAGGGCTATGCTCGGAGTTTCTCTACGCGATCAAATCAGAAATGAGGAGATCCGTAGCAGAACCAAAGTCACCGACATAGCCCTACGAATCGCGAACCTGAAGTGGCAATGGGCGGGGCACATAGTCCGACGGACCGATGGACGTTGGGGCCCGAAGGTGCTGGAGTGGCGACCCCGCACCGGGCGGCGCAGTGTAGGTAGACCCCCCACAAGGTGGACCGATGACATAAAGAGGGTCGCCGGTAGCCGCTGGAGCCAGGCGGCGCAAGATCGGGCCTTGTGGGTATCATTTCGTGAGACCTATGTCCAGCAGTGGACGTCCATCGGTTGAAGCGACGACGACGACGACGATAATATGCTTTATTTTCATGAGCCAAAATTCATAATTAAATCCGCAAGAATAAAGTACCACTATAAAAGTCATTATGATACTAGTTATGCCATTTTGTTCTCCAAGGATTACCTCTTTGAATTGTGTCACTAATATTCCAAAGAATCCACTATATTCTATATTTCATATGCTATATTCTATATTTCATAGGTTGATTTCAATATTTTGTTTAATATCCAAATAGATGTCCTTTAAAATAAGTAAAATTTAAATTGTCTCACTATTCTTCCCATGTGATTTGTGCATAATACGCATTCGAGTTGTAAAATATTACAAATTTCTTTATTTTTTTAACCCAGAAACGAAGCTCTAACGTTATCCGATTGCCAATAACAAATCACGTGAAAATAAACGTCTTCGTTTTCAATTGTCTGTAAAGGACCTCGGATGAGGAGGGGCACAAAAAGCTGCAAACAAAACGTTAGGTGAAATGAGCACGAGGGGATGAAGCCGGCTTTTATTATGGCGATTGCTCTGCGCGGCTGCTTTTTAATTTACCTTTCTCCGTATAATTAAAACTTGTGGCAACGTTTTTGTGATCAACAATGGATCTTTAGATGTATGGATATCACAAGCCAATTGTTGTCATATATATAACACTACAATATTATCATGTAAACACTTGTATCAAACCGAAGTAACTGAAATTTAACATAACTGCCTTCTTAACTATGTCCCGTAATAAAATAACGTTCAGTCACTACTCAGTTGACTTTGATTTTCTATATTACTTTAAGCATTTATATATAGAGAAATAAGAAGCTGAACTCAATTAACTTATTTTTTTTTCTTTTATTATATTTGCTAATATTAGAATGTATATAATTACGATCTGTTTTCGTTATTTTCTACTTCGAGAAATATAAGGAATCGTTTTATTCTGATTGAATTCTCAATCTAAATCATTCTCGAATTGACCTCAATACACACAAAAAATTTCATCTAAATTGGCATAACCCTTCTAAATATACAGAAGAATATATATAAGGTTGATGTTGTCTTGAAAATCAAACATTAGTTAAAATTATTGTTAATATAAATGGTTCCCAAACAAATGTAAAATGTTAACGGGTGAACGTCACAAAGATGTACAGCGTTTTTATGCTAATTCTATTGAAGGTTAGGTTGTTTTAATATTTACAAATAACATGTGGCATTTTAATTTGCCACTCGTCATTTGATAATTTAATATAGTATTCATTTCTTCATTCATTCATAAATATAAAATGAAAATGTTTCGCAAATTCCATTTTTAAAATTTTAAATAAAAAAAAAACAAAATTTAATTAATGATTGATGATAATCTAATATTGACAAAAAACACGTGACATTTTTATTTACAATACCTCATTTGAGATTTTAATAAATTATTTGTATTAATTTTCAAGACTTTAAATATATTATTGACAATTAAATTCATAACATATTTTCCTTTTTCCCTCCCCCTAAGTCTCGGAAACCTATAGTTTTAAAATTGTATAAAAATAAAAAAGAAATTAGTTTGCCAAAGAAGTTTCACTCCTGACATGTGTACTTTGTACTCACGCACTATTATTATTTTTTTCCTAGGTCCCATCTATTGATATTTCAATATTTATCAAAGTTTGTTTAGCGGTTTAGACATGACAACATATCGAATAGATTAACAGAGAGAATTAATTTCGCACTTATAAATATTAATGTAGATTATTTACCAAAACACGTTTCATTCATGGTTTGAATAATCCTGGAACTATGTATTGGACAGAAGTAATTGGGTCATGCTCGCTTCTGAAAATTTTGCGGGAATTGTGTTTTTGTATCTTTTGTATTTTCACTTTTTCCCTAGTGAGAGCTTAACAAAGTTATTTCTGTAATAAAAATTCACTTTTTCCTTTACACCTGAATAAATAAATACCTGAGCCAAATGAATTAATAAATTGTAAATAATATAGCAAACGCTTAAAATCACTAGCCTTATTACAGACCAACTAGAATTAGACCTAGAAGTACAGACAGATTTACATGTTACTTTAAAATTTGTTACTGTTCTTTTATATCCATTATAATTGTCATACTCATTATCTCTGCCTTTGCCTCTATTCTCTTAGAGTTTCTCATGCATAGAGATGTGTCTAACTTCTAGACAGTTTCCACAAGATTATTAAATATAAAATAATTTAAAAAGCAATTAAACAAACACCTCAACATACATTGTTCGAGTGTCTATGGACGGTCATAAGCACTTATCAGAATGGAAGCGTGAGCTTTAAACTTTAAAACGATTATACATGAAATTTTTGTAATAAAAATTTTAATATGTTTTCCGATAATTTCCATTAGCAAAGTGAAGCTCAATCGATTGTTTGCTCTTCGCACAGATTAACCGAACAAATAAAATTTGTAATGTTTTTACACAAAAACTATTGGACCGATTTTTTTAATTTTTTGAGCATTAGAAAGCTACATTTTCACTGAATAACGTAGGCTATATTACCTTTAAAAAAATAGGGATCCCTAATAAAAATGCATTAATGTAACCCAAGGTGTAAAAACCCAAAAATTGCCACTAAAATCTATCATAGCGTATGCTGCGGAAACTATTGATTATATAACAAACAAATGTTGTACAATATTATAGAACGTATTAATATCTACAAAAAAGTCCGTGATATCATATGTCCAACTACTGTAGTAATGCCACTAACTACTTTCTTTTCATTTTACAAGTGCCGACAATAATGAAACCTTATTACTTATACCCCTGTGGTAAACCTTATCCGATTATCTTTTATTATAGACCGTTTCAATATCCGGAAAATACTTTTGAAATTATTAAAATCGGACATTCCATTTAAAAGATATAACCAATTTAAAATGTCAGTCATTTTATTCACTTGTCGTCATACACACATATACTCGTAGACAGAAAAGACTGTTTATTCCATAATGACTGGTTTTATTAGTGCACACAGTTCTTCTGAAATATTCAAAACACAGATTTGTATACCTGCCCTAAAGTAAATAAAAAGTTAGTTAGATAAAACTTTTATGTTAAGAAAAATAAATCTGTAGTCCGACTTGATAGACTTTCCACTGCCACGAGATCGGTATCTACATGGATGAAACCGCGGGGCGTTACCAGTATTTTATAAATAATTTTAACTGTTACGTAATCAACATCTAGTTGTACATCGCTTTAGTCATTGAAACTAAGTTTTAATGTTATCTAAACCGCAAAAGTTAATTTTACACGAAACCTGTTTGAAAATTAAATCAATCAATGATATACATAATTACATTTTGTATTGTCACAGCGTCATTATATATGTTGGAGAATAAGAAAGAAAGGAAAGCATAAAGCACAGGGGCGTAGGGTACTCCACCGACATCGTCATTGGTGCAATCAAACACTTTATTAATTAAGTCGGATTATAATGTTCAATTACTTAATGTTCCCGATATCGCCACAGTTTCAAAAGTCGACCGCACCGGCGGGCCGTCACCCGAAAACTACCGAGAGACGCTCCGGACTGCCAATTATTGGCTCTGCCCCACGCCGATAGACAGATGGTGCCAGCGTTCCACAGACTATTGCACAGGGACCAGCGATCCACAGACTATTGCACTCCGACATATAAGTTTTTTGATACAAAAGAATATCGAGTAACCCAAAAAGAATAACTTATCTTTTCATTTGAGTCATTATTCATCCAAAAAAATATTTGTCTTTTTTACTAACCATTTTTATATAGGTATCCATATTATGTGAACGACTTCACAAAAGTTTTAAATGGATTATTTAAATTTAAAGGGAATCGGATGTGGTATCTATTCATTTCAAAACACGAAGTGCACTCAATATTTTAACATACTTAAGCATGATCTCATCACTTTCCCCGTCAAAGGGCGTATCCTGTATATTGTTATAGACGGACGCTAACTATTGTTCATCACAATAGCGGAATAACGAAACGTCGTGTTTGTCGAGCGCCGACTTTCTCTTTTATATGTAATTGAGACTGTAAAATGAGGATTAAATCACGTCATAACTCGTTTGAGATCTTCACATCGAATAGCTGGTGACCCACTGTGGTGCATGAACTATTAATCTTATCGTAAAACACAAAAAATATTTGTATCTAACTTTGAAACAAGCCAATCGATGTGCCCCAAATCGGCATTATTACAAAATCAGTTATACAAAGATTTTCGGTTCGTTTGTAAATTCAATCTTCGATTTTTCATATATAAAAATGGTTTCCAGATTTATTCATATTGTGGAAGTTTCTTATTAAATCTTCTTTCCGATTTTTGAATTTGTAATAATAGAATTATTAATGACTATTTTAATTTAGCCTGTTAAAATAGTAAGGAAACCCAAAGATTGAACATTCGATAGACGTACTTTTATATTGCTGACAATGATTTCACTTAACGGTAAGTGATGATATACTCTAAGATTGAAGCCTGTTAAATTGGTAAGAGGTATATTACTTCTCATGGTTTATCTCCTCCTCTTTTAGAATATTGAACTTGTAAAAATGGAATTTTTAATGACGAATTTAAACACTGGATCATAGGGTACATCCAAATACAAGGAAACCCGAATATTGAATATTCGATAGACGTGCTTTTACGATACTGTCAGATTAGTGCTTGACTGTGATTTTACCTGACGATAAGTTATGATATAGTCTAAGATTGAAGCGCACTAAATTGGTAAGTTGTAATTTACCTCTTATTGCTTCTTCTACACTCTAGACCGTCAAAAATATATCTATATACTGAAATTATATTATTCTTTTTCTTATCGTGTCTTTCCGACTACAAATGTTTCTTAACCAGAAATTTATTTCTAAAATGATATTAAATGCTTTCTTTATTTGATTACTTTCTAGTTATATTTCATTTCCATTTATATTCTAGTTATATTGCCATAAAATCTTTATGTATATCATTGAATATGTGTCTTAAAGTTGACGTATCAAAATGCGGAAGCTTAACTTGTCGGTATATCGGAGCGTTTTCAAATAAATAGCAAGTAGTAATAATAAAAAGATCTCGATAACTTATCTTATTGTTACTACATTAAAAACTTCAAAACTTCATTGTAAAAAACCGCTTCGCTAACAAGCAACTAGAGATTGGAGGTTAACTTTCTAATAAACGTCGAGATACTCTTTATTTTAAGCACGTCCTAAATAACTTTAATTTTGCTTTACCCGTTTTCTCGTTGCCGCTTCCCCGACAATGAATTGCGCCGGTCAAGCCAGTAAAAGATTGTACTCTTGTACAGACTGCAGTATCAAAGAGTTTATTTACTTTCTTCTTGTATATGACATCTATTTGTACACATCGTTTATAATTAATAGGTATTCTGAACTGCATAGCTTTATTTTTTTTGGACTTTTAAGTTTAATTGCTAGTAAAAATAGGAATAGCTTTAAAAAAAATATAAATGTAGGAAATATTTTCTATCATCTATAGTGCGTTAAAGTAGAAAAGGAAAGTTTGCTAAAAATATTCGTATATTAATTAACTAGTTGTTAAAATGCCTTTTTTTCTAAAATAAAAGTAGCGCAAGTTACTCATTCAAACAGTTACAGAGATTAACCGAAACAAACATACAGACAAAAATTTAACATATTTCGTATTTTGTGTATGTATATGTATCATAGGTATAATATTCGCGTAGTATTTATTATAGTTTATTTTATTTATGCACTACCTTTATATTTAATTACTAGCTTTAATTTCGACAAGGATTGCCTGGCAGAGATTGCTTAAAGCAATAAGGCCGCCCAAGCACATAAGTTAATAGATTTTATAAGTTTAAGCTTAAGTTTCTGTATTGTTAATTTTGTGTGCAATAAAGCATTTCTATCTATCTATCCATATATATATGACACATAATTCACGGTGATTTTGATTGAAAATTATATGGAAAATTAGTTTATTTTGTATTCAATAAAATCTTATTATTTGTATTTACAATATCCCAATCAACTGTTCCGTATTAAACGTTAAATACATTGAATATATCTGCCTGTTACTATCTGTTGATTTTAAATATCTCTAGACATATGAAATAATTATTATTTGTATGTTATCTAGACACGCTGCATTTAAAGTAAACTTAATACGCTTACATACCTGAGTCCGAGACCCTCACGTGAACCTATTCAAGAAACTTAAGCGGCTTGCAATACTCCATTTAGATATATGCTGTATTTATGTACCTTTAATAACCTTTAAGCCAGTTTAGAATACCGAAAGCTAAATATAAATGTTAATTTAAATGACGACCCTCTTATTATAAAAGCACTAAAGAGACAGATGAAAGTTTAGAAATAAAACAAAATCGTGTTGAACAAAGAATTTTTATTGTTTTGGGAAACAATTACAGCAGTAGCAATACAGCACGTTACGTGAGGTATTTGACAGCATCAAATACTGTCCCCTTATAGTTTTACATGTACAACTGGTACGACCTAAAACGTAAAAGCTTCACAACTCTTTTTGAGATGAATCCACAATTGACTCTGTTATTTTTTACTTATAGTTTTTTTTGCTGACAGACTAGTGCTTTACTTTAATCTCACCTGATGTTTAGTAATGGAACTGCCTAAGGAAGCGCGCTAATCTGGTGAGAGGTAAGTTACCTCTTATGGTTTCAACGCGGCCCATGTTTGCAGGATAGGTGGTAACTAGCCACAGACTAAGCTATTAATATGTATAATTATGATACAAAAATGTCACAAACTAATACTCAGAAATGCATTCGCTGCGCAGACGTTGTCATTGTAATGTTTATAATTGATTTTGATATCAGAAAAAATAAACGCGAACGTATTTTTCCGATAGATCTATTTGATATGGTCAAGGTCTTCGAACAAAAAATAACGTATTTCTTAAGTGGAGTTATGCTAAGCTAAATGTCTTTAATAAAGCTTGGTTGAGAGAAAAAGAGGAGTACTAAAGCATATGGCATTTCTGTTGCAATTGGTAGCCTCGTAAACCAGTTCGTGATTGAATAATTTAATATTAAGATAGGTCAAGGCGCCTTTTTTTGAGACTTGAGCTGTTGCTCCAAGTCGGCGGTGCTATCTTAAAGCGCTTTGAAAACAATGCTCTTATGGATCTTTATCTCCTATAAGCACGTTGTTTAATCTAAGATTATATCATTACTCAATGTAGACTGTCGTTAAATGCAAACCTGCTATTATCAATAAAAAAATATCTATACTACATTAATTTACGCACAGAAATAACTCAATAATAAAGGTCAGACTAGAATTTATTATAATATATAATAGTTTTCATAAAATATGCTTTATTACATCCTTGAATGAGGTTGCAACCAGGAAGACTTATTCGAATGGTGTAGTGGAAATTCACCAAGATTTAATAATGTAATTTTTGCGTACAAATGCGTACAAAATAATAAGCTGTGTTATAAAATTCTTGTTATTGTTACAAAAGGTTGTGTAAAATTCCAAAAATTTCGTATCTTGGGGTACAAAATCCATGTTTTTTTTTCTGATAGGTTGATTGTGATCGCACCTGATGGTAAGTAAAGGTACAGTCTAAGATTGAAGCGCGCTAATCTATTAAAAGGCAATTTACCTCTTGTGGTCGTGCCGAAGCTTCGTAAAATTATAAATATTTGAGGTAGAGTTTCGGGAGTCGGGACATTTTTATCCGAAATTTCCTCCTCGATAGCGAGCTTTTTTTAAAATTGTTTAAATATTAATATTTTTGAGTTATTAACAAAAAACAATAAATACATTTTTTTTAATTTTTTAATAACAATTGCCATTTTTTACCTGCACCAAAATCCTTAAAAAACATTTTACTAGAGTTTAGTAGAGGTGACTCCGAATCGAATCAGCTATCGCTTATATCTATAGGGCCTTTATCTCTATTTTTCACGTTTTTTATCTTGTTGACTATACTGTCGTATCGAAACAAATATCTTTGCTTGGCAGTACGTCTGTGCTGGTAGGGTGGTAACTAGCCAAGGCCGAAGCCTCCCACCAAGTCAGACTCGAACAAATTAGAAAATTCAATTTCCTAATTTTGCCCTATCGGGGATTGAATCCGGGACCTCTTTTTATTTAATTAAGACAAACAAAGAACTGGCAGACCATCTGATGGTAAGTGATCATCGCCGCCCATGGACACCAGGAGCAATAGCGGAACTGCCGATGTGTTGCCGGCCCAGAAGGTGGGGGTTTATTGCCTCTTAAACAAATGCACGTGGAAGTCTTAGAGGAACGCCGCTGCTGGAAATTTTTATTTCGTGAGTACAATGGATAGATGAGCGAATAGCCTACGCTATAGCCCTTCCATTAGACCAAATACGGTTCTCACTACAGTAAAATATCCATATAACATACATACACATCTCGCCTCATTCCAATAGGGGAAGGCAGAGATCACGTCCTTTCACTTGCCACGATCCTTGCATATCTTCGTCGCTTCTATCTTTCTCATTAAACCTGTTACACAAGTTCGTCGGTTAAGACTAACTCTTGACCTGGCCCTTAAAAAATATCCTGGATTTGGTCTAGAAACGTTCGCCTTGGTCTTCCCCTTCCAACTTCCCCATTCACTCATGACTTATAAATCCTGTTTGTCAGTCTCCTTTCATTCATTATCTCTACGTGCCCAAACCATCTAAGCATATACTAACTAGCTACTCAAAGAGAAAGCTACCACGTCAACGTCCCGATCGCTTTCAATAAATACGTAGTTCCGCTTAAATATCAGCCACCCACCGAGTTACTTGCTTTGCCAGTGGCTTTGTCCTGTCCTTGCCGTCACGCGATCCACGCCACATTTAAAACGCTGTCATTCATTTATAACTACGAATACAATAAATTTTCAAACTTAATTATAATAATGGACCTATCCCGTTTATTTATATATTGTTTTTAAAACAAAGTCGTGTCCGTTATACCATTTATATAACTCGGAATGAGCTCAAAATATGCTTTATTCAAGTTGCCTCAAAAAACACTTTTGAATCGTCATTAGTTTGGATCAGAAAGTTGAATCCGCTGAGAAGAAACCGTCAAGAAACTCGCCGGTTGTTCTTTTAAAGATAATTGTGTTTGTTACAATATGTAATAATTTACTTCTGTGTGCAACTGGAATCAAGTCCAGACATTTTTATCGCTTAAATAATCTTCAACATAATAATATGCCTTTGGCAAAAGTATGTCTTTGATATATTTCTTAAAATTGAGCAGAGCTAAACCTAAAACTTATTGCGGTATCTTATTAAAAACGCGTTTGCTCAACCCGACAAATGATTTCTAAACCTTCTTCACTCTAAAATATGGGATTACGAGTTTGTTTTTATTTCTTGTATTAAAATTGCGACATTATTACGACGGTACTGTGAGAATTGATATTTCTTTGAATTTATCTCTTAGAGAAGATAATGATAATAAAAGTAATGTTCTACTTAGTTGCAGTCTTCTTCACCCCGAATAGCGAATTGTTTTCTATTGAAAAACGTTAGTTGTACGGTTATATTTATTAATTATGAAATATTTTTTGTTTATTTTTTTAGTTAAATCAAGTAAGACGAAATTATTCCTCTTGAAATCTAAAGTTGTTCTCTCCTTCTTATGACACAGACGAAGTTGCACATGTGAGCTAGTATATACTCCTATATAGAAATTTAAAATCATGTCGAATCTGTAAACTTCTTCACGGGTTCCAATTATATTAAAACTATAAGGATAATCGGTTCAGCAAAGCCTTAAAACTAAAGCAATCCAGAACACCTATTAATGTTTGATCATTTAAATATGTTTACGAGAACATAAGACGGTTTATACAATAAAGTTGGTGCATTAAAAGCGCGCGTTTATCAGTGTTGCGCATTCACACTCCGTAAATAGGTTTAAAAACAAAACTAAACAAACTTGTTACAAAATGGCATCGTAAAACGTAACAACGAGATTCGCTCGCAAACGGCTTTTGATTTAAGTACTTTAAAATTTTTATCGGAGTACCTATAGCGGAACTAAATTCGTTTAAAATGTTCTGTGTATGACAAAGCTGTTAGTTTCGAGTGCAACTGGACGGTATTTTTTTTTGGTTTGTTTTTTATGTTGTTTTTGTTACAATGGTTTAAATGTCGAGTCGATTAATATGTGATGTTTTTTAGAGTGCTTAAAATAAGGTTTTCACAAGAAAATCAACAGTGCGAGGACTTCAAATTAAGCGAAATTCAGGATTTCCCCAAGTTTTCACGAAATCACAAACTACACAGGTCATGCCGCTGGAAACAGCTACAATAAAATTAAAGCCTAGTCAAATAGGATTAGTTTCAAATCATATCAAAGTGTCAGTTATAGAAAAATAAATGGTAAAACTGCAGCTTTCAGTAGCTAAGCCGATAAATGCTTTAAGCTGTGTCAATTTAATAATCATCGCCCTCGTTTTTTTATGAAAGCAAAAAGTGTTTGAACGTCACTTTTATTTCGCCTCCAAATATGTTGCTATTTTCATTGATATTTATGTCTGTATATTCACTTTATATTGATATTTATGTCTACATTTTTGAAGTATATCTATGTAATGTGGTTCATCATTATGGTAAACATTTCCTTCTTACTCATCGATAAAAAAAAAGTTTTTACCACTGAACTATTAATATTTCTTCTTGGTGGTAAATTTGTTATCAACTGACAGATTAATGACGATTCCAAGCTTCCTAAGCCTGCTTGAATAAAGAATATTTTGATTTTATAACTTGGTATGTATTTTCTTTCAGTGAAAACTTGTTAGATTAGTATACCAAAAAAAACATTTTTTCTTCATTAATAAACTAATAAATGCAATATACATATTTACCAAAAGACGATGGTCTAGTAGTTAAGCGTAGATTCTTTTAAAGACTATGAATCCTGCGCGAGCACCTTTAAATTTCTCTTTATTGTGTTTGATTATATTTTTCAATCCATCATTGTGCTTTTCGGTGCAGGAAAGTATCGTGAAACCTGTACACTGCTGGAGCAATTCTGGGTTGTGTGTAGACTGGAACAGCGTGGTATCTCTATAGTCTAAAAACTCTCTCTCCTATCAGCGAGGAGACCTGTGACTAGTAGAGGAAAGTTAATAGGCTGTTACTTACCTTTTTCAGTGAAACTTCTTTAGGCGCATGAAGATAAATTTTTACGGATGAAACGCGTCATTAGCGTCACGAAAATGGAGCGTTTTTTTATGGTAATTCATTTGAAGGTTAGGTAGTTTTAATATTTACAAACAACATGTGATATTTTAATTTGCCACTCGTCAATTTATAATTAATAATGTACAGTTTTTCATCAAATAAAAATATTTAATAAATTCTCTTTTCTAATTTTTTTTTATCAAAATTTAAATAATAATTTCTAAAATTGACAAAAAACACGTGACGTTTTTATTTACAATTCGTCATTTGAGATTTCAATAAATTATTTGTATAATTTTTCGACATTTTTAATATTTTAACGACAGTTAAATTTCTAACATATCTTCCTTTTCCCATTCCTCTGAGTCTCGGAAATCTAAAGTTTTAGATTTGTGTAAATATAATCAAGACTTATAAATTACTTTGCCAAAGAAGTTTCACTTCTGACATGTGTACTTTGTACACACGCACTTTTAACTTTTGTTTAATATACATTTGTTAACAATTACAAATTTTTTAGAAGATATATTGTTAAAACGGAAGTTGTACAGTTATTAATTTGCTACAAATATTGTTTAAAAGGAAACTGCAATACTCTTCCGCGTATCTTCATCCGATGGTTTTAAGTGAGATCAACTCGGGTGCCGATACAGGAAGTAGTCTGGGCAGCACATTTGGTTCACTGAGTAAGAGAATTTGTTTTATTATTATGTTGAGTTTGATAATGAGTGTTTGAAATTAGTATTATTAAATAATTAAAGTGTTAATAACAAATAAATAGTCTTGCGAAGTGATATTAATATTATAAAGTGTACAATATATTGTATCAACACTTTTAACAAATAGTTTTGATATAATATGGAATGGAATATATATTATGGAATGATTTTGGGTAGCATTTTCATTTTCATTAATACATTCAGCAAAATTAAAAAAACGCCATCGTGGTATGTACCCGTTCAAATAGTCAATTTGTTAATAAACCACGAAAATTTAAGTTTAAAACAATCAGCATTTTCATTAATTTAGGCAAATTGCTTTACAAATAAAAAACATATGTATAAATACTTCAATGACTTATTTGCTGTGTATTACTGCAAAGAGCTTATAGCCCTTTATACTCAGGCTCTAGATTATCGCTGTACCAAATTTCAATCAATTTCGTAAAATCCGTTCTTAGCTGACCTCTACTCGGCAAAAGAAATATTCTTACTAAATTTCAAGTCTGCGCCCTTTGTGATGAGTCAATAGTTAACACCCCCGCAACCCGCCTTGCGGGTGGAATTTCGTAAAAATCTGTTTTTAACTGACCTCTACTCGTTAAAGGGAATATTCCTACTACTCCTTATGGTTCCAGAGATATCGTGATGAGTCAATAGTTAACACCGCCGCAACCTTCCTTGTGGGTGGAATTTCGTAAAATCCTTTCTTAGCTGACCTCTGCTCGGTAAAAGAAATGTTCCTACCAAATTTCAAGTCTCTACGCCTTATGGTTCCAGAGACATCGTGATGAGTCAGTAGATGCCTGAATATCTCTTTTATATATATAGATAGATAACTGGATGGCTGTTCGAACTTCACTATACACTTAAATGAAATAAGACGCCATCATTTTGATACTTATACAACTTAGTTGAAAACAGAAGACATTCTTCGACATCACTTTTTTATTATAAATTAAAATTAAACCTTTCCTATATGACAAGCCGATTGAATAGTTTCGGCGTAGAAGTCATACACGTTTACAGGGAATTATATACATAAAGAATACAATATTTCAAACAAATTAATATATCAAATGTTCAACAATTGCGGGTGTACCATTCCCATTTTTATTAGAGAAGATATTAAGACTGCCTAGACGGCAAATAGTATTAAGTAAAGACTAGGGTGCAGAGTGCCATTGAGTTGAGAGGAAATTCCGAAAGTATACTTCTGTATAAAACATGAAAGTATTTTTTAAATATCACATTCGGCTTCTGAGTTCAGGAGAGAAAGGAATGTTTTTTTTTTTAATAAACGGTATTAGTATTCCTTTTTACACACCATTGTATCCCCTATGAAATTGAGTGTTTACGTTTGTTTTTTTGGTGCAACCATACTTTGAAGTCTATGGGGTACTAACAACGTTTCGAGCAATTATTTATGAACATTCTGCTTTTTACTTACTGGAGCTTACAGTAGTGTTATTTTAAATGAGAGATCATCTACATTTTCTGCCATTATATGTCATATAGCTGTTGCCGTTCTGTTAGGTTAGCGCTTGGCTGTAATAACATCTGATGGTTATAAATAATAAAGTCAAAGATAGAAGCGCCCTAATATCTGGTAAGAGGTAATTTACCTGTTATGGTTTCTAAACACCATTGTAACGGATTGTAAACTTTCGCTTGGCGGGACGTCCTTGGTTGTAGAGTGGTAATTAGTCATAGCCGAAACCTCCATCCAAACCAGAATCAGATAAATTAGAAAATACAATTGCCGGGAATCGAATACAGAACCTCTGCTAGCGAAGCATGTTATCGCACCATTTCACCAAATGTGCCACCAAACTGTATATATTAAAGGATAACATATATTGTTTATGTATATTACGGAATTTTAAGATTAAATTTAATTTGTTTTCATTATCACGAGAACACTAACACGTTCGAAACTGCTGAGTGTTATGTATATTAAATATATTTATAGAATATTAGGAATGATATGATTTAAAATAAACTACATTTAAAACATTACTGGAAATGAAATAATTATTTCTTTATACCCTTTATGCCTTAAAAATACATAATTTTATTATAGTTTAAAAAATATAATATAGTTTTGTTCCAACAAATTATATTTGTAATTTGTTTTCCGCCCTTGTTCATCATTGTTGTTTACGCGCCGTAGAACGAAACGCTTCATACTTCATCTGTGGCCGCCGTCANATTAAATAAATTAAAAGTGCGTGCGCACAAAGTACAGACGTCAGAAGTGCAACTTCTTTGGAAAAGTAATTTTAAGTCTTGTTTATATTTATACAAAACTCAAACTTTAAATTTAAATTTCCAACACTTAGAGGGAGGTAAAAAGAAAGGTACGTTAAGAATTTAATTAATTTAATTGTCATTGAAATAAAAGTGTCGAAAATTAATACAAATAATTTATTGAAAACTCAAATGACGAATTGTAAATAAAAATGCCACATGTTTTTGTTAATATTAGAAATTATTAATTAAATTTTGTTTTTGAATTTATAATTTAGAAAAGAGATATAATGTAATATTTCTATTTTATGAAAAATAGTTTATTAAATTATTAAATGACGAGTGGCAAATTAAAATGCCACAAGTCATTTGTAAATATCAAAACTACCTAACCTTCAAACGAATTAGCATAAAACCTGCACATCTTCGTGACGCTAATCACGCGTTTCATTTGTCGAAATTGTACCCTCATGCGCCTAAAGTAGATTGACTTAAAAAATAGTTGCATATTTCAATATTATGGCAAATTATACTTATTAAATATAGTTCCGGAACTTCCTATAGAAAGTCAGAACTGCAATACAACTGCAATGCAGTCTGGATATTACTAAGATCTCCTTGATTTTTTTTATTGTAAGCCAAATCAAACGGCTGAATATGCAAAAATCTACGAGAACCTCTCAGATATTGCCAAACCCGGAAATCAAACATTGTAATAAAACTGGCTCGCTTTGAAAGTATTGTACTAAGCACAATTAATTTTTTCTTCCAATTAATATATTGAGGTAATTTTTGTTAATATTATCAAATAGTTTTATTATTTACCGTACTTACTTAATTAATTCAATATAAATAAAAATTTTTACAAAAATGACACCGCCTTCAAAACAAACTTATAAATATATTAATATGCTCTAAAAAGTAAGAAATAATTGCGTATTCTTTTATAGTGTTCTTCGTATTGTTATATTCGGAGTCGGTGTCAGCCAAGGTGGATTTTCCCGCGTGTCCACTTGGCAGCTCTCGCGTCTCTCCCGCCTATAGCTATATATGCAGGCGCCTCGGCTGACACCGACTCCAAATATAAGAATACGAAGAACACTATAAAAGAATACACAATTATTTATTACTTTTTATAGCATATTAATGTATTTGTAAGTTTGTTTTGAAGGCGTTTCTCTTTTTGTTAAAATTTCTATTTATTTTTTGATTTTTAGTGAATCTGAAGTAAACTAACAAATTTGTCTTAATACGTGTACACCTAAAAACGTGTTGCAATGCAGCAAACAAATGTAAGCTCATGGCTATTTTATTACAGACACTTAAATTTTCTGCCATAAACCGCCCCCTTACCGTAAGCCGTTGAGGAGTTCCATTGATATTCATATTTAACTACGACTAGCACTTGACCATACCGAAGTTACGGTAGGCAACTCAAATATCTGGATTGCCTATAGAAGATTCTGTTGAGTATCGTTCATTTGCTCCTAAGAATTGAAGAGTTCCATCACTTTGTCATGGATTCCATCACCAGAACCTAACCAAACTATCACAAAACAACCCTTGAACCATGTCCTTTCCAATAAAAAAAGAATCATCGAAATTGATTAGCGTGATTTTGAGTTATTCGTCCATTTGTCGCGCACAGGTTAATGCAAATTTAACACTTACCCGGTTTTCTCATGGATGCCATTATCAGAACTGTATTTTTAAAAAATGGGACCCTATGACGAGCACCACTTTTCATTTAATCAAGATCGGTCCACCCAGTCGGGAGATATGAGGTAACAAACATAAAAAAAAATAGAGACGAATTGATAACCTCCTCCTTTTTTTGAAGTTGGTTAAAAACGATAATACTTTCATAGGAAGACTTTAAATACTTTGTATTTGCTATCTGTGAAACTCATAAGAATACCTGAATAAAGCTTTTATATTTTATCCTTTACTTTATAGTGTATATTTTTGTGTTATATCTTTTGTGTATATTTTTTCAATATGTATTTATAGATTCTTCTCCCTTACATGTAAATGTTAAATTAGATATTCATAAACGAATATCTTATATAGTTATAAAGTAATATTTATTTTTAATTATTATATTTAGATTTCTGGCACTGTTCTGCCCTATTTATTTTAGTCAGCTTCTCAACATAAAAAGGTTGTCTGGAAGAGATTGCTTGTAGCAATAAGACCACCTTTACACGCTTTGATTATAGTAATGAGTATCTTAGTTTGTCTTTTTATTTTTATCTTGTATGCAATAAAGTGTTTTCTCTCTCTTATAAATTTTGAATTTGCACTGCAATTTGAGATGAAGGGTAGTTAGGAGAAAAGTTAGTGTACTTTGGTCCCTAATTTCTATGAGATTGTGTATTAAGTTCCAGTGTTTTATCCACTTGAAGATATAATCATATTGTTAGACTATAGATAGTTGGGCGATAACACTGATTGCTCTGAAATGTTGGGAGTTATTGAGTAATATATTGGCAACACTTAAAAACACCAACTGTATTAACGAACAACTTATATTCACTCCACTATTTAAATATACACAACTTGCACTATACTAATTACTTCTCTATATGAATTTATACAATTTAGCACTACTTTTAAAACAACTACACCACAAAGCAGAAAGACTGTCTTCTCAAAATTGTTCCGTTCGTTAAAGTTACCACGTATTGCATAACATTACTTAATATTGCACAATGTTTTAGTATATTTAAGTGTTGCCACTATATTACTCAATAACTCCCAACATTTCAGAGCTATCAGTGATGTCACCGAACTATCTATAGTGTAACAATATATTCACTATCAAATAAAACTAAAATTAAATTATGCGCAGACTCAATTATATGCAGTCATACATAAATATCTACCTTGTTAAAAAAATATTCTTGCACGCCAGTTAATTACAATTTAATTGTAACTTTTTATCATCTTTACGGATTTATAGTAATTTCTTAATTTCCAGTTTTTATTTCTTTTGTTTATTTAACTAGTACCATGTAATTTAGAAATCTGTGTTCATTTCGATTAGGTATTTCTGCCATGGTTTCTACTATATACAATATATTTCTATATGTATATACTATTTAATATGTCACAGTGTGTGTTATCGAACTCCTCCGAAACAGCATCATCAAGTTTCATAAAACTTTTTGTGTATGTTCAGTAGGTCCGAGGATATGTTGTAACATAAACTCCCATATCTCTTAATTGCGATACGAAGTTGCAAAGGTCAGCGCTACTAAATAGATAGATTCTGGCGAATTTAATGAACCAAAGAAAATAGAGAAATATAGTAAAACAAAATACTTTATTGCACATAATTTGACGGCTCGATGGCGCTGTTGGGCGATTTTCTAATTTGTCTGAGTCTGGACTGGTGGGAGGCTTCGGTCGTGGCTAGTTACCAACCTACTACCAACGACGTATCGCCAAACAAGGTGATTTGTGTTCCGGTACGATGCTGTGTATAAACCATATGAGATATAACGCCTCTCACCAGATTAGCGCGCTTCTATTGCTTCTATTATATATCTATTCTATTCTCAGGTGTGTAACAAAACTGGGTTGGTGCACAAGGTATTAGTAAATGTAGGTACATACACATAAGTGCTAATATATGTAATACTTAGATAATAATTAAGTAGCAGCCCATTAACGTCCTATTGCTGGGCACAGGCCTCCTCACCCCGAGGAGCGAGGGTTTTTAGAGCATAGACCCAACACGCTCCATTCCGGATTGGCAGGCATAGTACACAAGCACTCTCTATTCATTCGTTCACTTTCATAGTCCAATGTGACGGGAATCCGACACGTCCGGAGAGAGGTCAGGCGCAGGACCGACGACTTAACGTGCTCTCCGAGGCATGGGGGTGGATCACACCGCCAACTTCCCAACCTCGGGCAAATATTGAAAAAAAATTTATAGGAAACTCAATATTGATTTTTGAATTGGCTCGACCCGGGATTCGAACCCAGGACCTCATGTCTGTAGTCGAACATGCTAACCACTAGACCAATGAGGCAGTTAATATTTAGATAAGAATATAAGTAAATTAAAGTTAAAATATAAGTAATAAATATTAATATATACATCCACACCATTATACACACATACAAATATACACATTATAGTTGATCCACTGTATATGACGATAAATAAAATAATGTAATTCATGTGGGTAAGCATTCCATACTTTGACTGCCTTTACTGAAAAAGAGTCACTGTAAATAAGAGAATGACATACCAGTGTCGGTACTATATATATCTATAATGAAAAATCTTATCCGCAATTACGTTAGTTAAAATTTTTTGATCCGAAAGCGACAGCAGGCCTCCAAGCACTCATTGAAAATCCAAACGAGTCTGAACGACCAGCTGACTGCAGTCGAGACTCAAGAGCAACTAGTATCCGACTCTGTCAAGTAGACGGTTTGCTTCTAGTTTCATTTAGACTTGAATAGGGATTCAGCGGCCACATCACTAAAGTGCACATGTCTACATCAATTTCAATTTATAAAAGGCGTAATATGTAGTTAATTCAAAGTTGAAATGTTTTTCACGTCTACCTAATGATTCAAAGCAGAACCAAACTATGTTTTTATTATAAATATTGTATATGAATCTATTATAGCATATTTAACTGGCCTTTTTATTACTGATAGGTTAGCGTTGTGACATATTTACATAATTTAACTTGCGTTTATATAAACAAGAAATATTAAAAAATTAGTCAATTTCAAACGCAATCTACCACGAACTTCTTAATCTTTATACAGAAAGCAACCGGTAATTTGAGCTTTCAATAGATGACGCTTCACAAGTTTTATTGAAATTTATATCAATAATGAATTGATTGAAAAAACTGTGCCAGCTTCAAGTGTTATGCAGTGTCACTGAAGAAAAAATATTTGAACTGAAGTCATTTAATAACGCTTAAATATTTGATTAATATATGCATATGATGTCTGATGTTTGTTTGAGTTAGCTGACACAGAATCTTTCGGTTTTCAAAAAGAAATTAATATTTAAAAAAAGTCAATAAAATGTCCTTTATCTTATATTGTCATACCAAAAAAAAAACACCAAAATCAAATGAGTAATATCGGAATTCTTCGCGGTCAAACACTGTGATCGGGATTTTTTATAGATATACGTAGATAGGGAAATGAGGGCTAATAATAGGAATTAAAAAATTATTAATCTAAATAATAAAAGTTGTCTGTTAATACGTTAGTTCATTTGAAAGCGACAACCGCAGCCACTCGAGCACTCGTTGAAAGTTCAGACTTTGAATGACCAGTGGTAGTCGGTACAGTTGAGAGCAACTATCTCTCTGTGTCAAGTAGAAGCACCATTCGTTTTGAAATTTTCCTCATAACTGTTTATTTCTTATTCTGAACGCCAACATAGTTATCAAAATAAAATTTAAGGTACTTAATAGTAGCTTTAGGTAGAATAGTGACATAATTTAAACAACTCATTTTACAGGCTAGCTGTTTGTAAATAAACACATATAAATAAAATAATAACATAATGACATCATGTATTCGAGTTTTAATCCTAAGAAAAATAGACTTTTCTGAATGCCCTTCTGTCTATTTATCAAAGGGATAAATATGTTTATTCCCTCATTACACGACCTGCAAATCTACACTCTCACTTGAAATAGGGTATACATATTCCTTAAGCGAAATAGTCGCTTACTGAGAACCAATTTTCACATATGCCCTGAAAAACCGAGACTACACAGAGGAACATCTTCCTACATACATAATATATAAAACAAAAGAATTATGTAAATATCAATACAAAACAAAACTTATCAGCTATTTATTTTTACATTTTAGGGAGACAAAAATTATTGGTATTATTGAATATGTAATTTTATTTTTATTTATATTCTTTATTGAACATTAATAATATACAGACATTAATAAAGAGAAACTTACAAGTAATATAAAAACAAATGTACAAAAGGCGGTCTTATCGCTTGATAACGATTTCTTTCTAACAACCTTTGGGTTTAAAAAGCTGTAAGTAAAATGTAGGACAGGCAATAGCATAAACATATATACAAATATTTACACACTATTACACATATAATGCAATAAATATATTCGTATATGTTATACAATAATATGCTTACGTAAATAGTAGGTATACATAAAAGTATTTGAATATATGACATTTAATTATTGACTTTTACTTACACTACAAGTTTAAAGTAAAAGCATTAATATTCTTCAATTCCCTATGTTCTTCTCAATAACTGGCGTTTAATATTAATTTTACAAAGTTAGGAAACTGCGTAGGTATCAGCACAGCAATTTACCACAGTTTCAACGCAATCAGTTGAATGTCAAAGCACTTTCGGGCTAAACAAAGTAAACAATTAAAGTTTAGCCATGTAATCTAGCTTTTAGAAGCGTTTCTTGAATCGCGCGGTCATATACTAGGCTTTTGAGCTAAGTTACTCTGTATTAAAGGTATATTACCCATTGATTTTTCAATTTACATTATAAGGTCACATTCCATATATATATATGTCGGAGAATAACAGAGAACGGAGAAGCATAAAGCACAGGGGCGTAGGGTTCTCCGCCGACATCGTTATGAATTGGTTCCATTATTTAATTTCTTACTCTGTGGGCGTTCATGGGTAATGTTGGTGCAATCAAACACTTTATTAATTAACTCGGATTATAATGTTCCCGATATCAATTTACGCGAACTCATTAACACTAATAGCTAGGAACGCGACAGTTTCAATAGTCGACCACTCCGGCCGACCGCCACTCGATAACTGCCGAGTGACCCTCGCCGGACTGCCACCATTGACTGTGTCCACGCCAATAGATGACGCCAGCGTTCCATAGAAATCTGCCCTCCGACATATATATATATGTCGGAGAATAAGAGAGAACGGAGAAACATAAAGCACAGGGGCGTAGGGTTCTCCGCCGACATCGTTATTAACTGGATCCATTATTTAATTTCTTTTTCTGTGGGCGTTCGTGGGTAATTTTGGTGCAATCAAACACTTTATTAATTAACTCGGATTATAATGTTCAATCACTTAATGTTCCCGGTATCAATTTACATAAACTCATTAACACTAATAGCTAGGAACGCGACAGTTCCAACAGTAGACTGCTCCGGTCAAGCGCTACTCGACTACTGTCGAGTGACTCGCGCCGGACTGCCACCATTGACTCTGTCCACGCCGATAGATGGCGCCAGCGTTCCACAGACATCTGCCCTCCGACATATATATATATACCAGCTGAACCCGCGACTTCGGCTGTGTAGAATGTTTCTTGGGCAGCATTTTCATTAATTTAGGCAAAGACCAGCAACGCCCTAGCAGGTTAAATTGCATAAAACCCTTTCTTACCTGACCTCTACTTGGCAAAAGGAATATTTCTACCAAATTTCAAGTCTCCACGCCTTACGGTTCCAGAGATATCGTGATGAGTCAATAAATACCTGGATATCTAATTAATATATAGATATAGTCCTCTGAAGTTCAAATTCATTTTTATAAATTTATGATGGCACATTATGGTAATAGAGTTAGAACAATTAATTAAAATCTATATATGTACAAATGGCATGCGAATTTAGTTTAATTTTTTTATTACTTGTTCCAAGTCATTATATTCATTGTCTAAAAATTGACTATTTTGTGAAAAGCTCTATTTACCGCACAGATTCAATTTTGTAGCATTTTCATAACAGTCGAGTTCAAAATTATTCAGGCATCTCAATCGAAAATAGATATATTTACCTTATTATAAAATGTTAATAACTTTATAACAGGTTACTATGAATGAGCGTATCTTGCGTTATTTTAATGTATGAACGTCATTGAAACCTTTAACCTCAGCGATAAGATATTCATTAACGCTACAAAGCGAATGTTACAAGTAAGTAAAGGAAATTGTGTCTTATTGCCTTTTATAAACGTATACACATTAAATAATGCACTAAACATTAATATAGTGCACGTGGTATTGTGTTTACAGTCCCATGTATTGAATAAATATGTAAGCTCCGGCCTTCAATTTGAGGATAACAAGCAAAAAATTACAATATAAATAATGTTTTTGTAGTGAATCATATCGTGTTTTTTTTTCATGTTTCAAGATGATGAAATATAACATAAATTTATGAAATAGATTTTGTACGCGACTGAAGAATTTTATTTGAATACTCGCTTTTCTTCGCGGTGTTACTTTGTACTCTCATATTTACGGATGCCTTTTTTTACAAAATAGAAATTTCCTAACATACTCTCTATAACTTGAGGTATCTACATACACACATAGTATCACGCCCCATTCCCAGAGGGGGAGGCAGAGACAACGTCCTTCCACTTGCCATGATCCTTGCATATCTCCTTCGCTTCTTTCTCATTCTCATTAAACCTTTCATACAAGTTCGTCAGTTTAGAGTACTCTTGACCTGGCCCTTATTTAAAATGTCCTGGAATTTGGCCCAGGAACGTTAGTCTTGATCTTCCCCTTCCAACTTTCTTGGGGTGTCTGCCAGTAAAAATTTTGACAAAATCGGTCCAGTCGCCGTAGAGATTATTTGGAAAGAACAAACAGGATATTTAACATTCCACAATGCAATATTCTAAAAATATTAGATACAAAATGAATATGTCCATCACTAACTACATTATATTATAATATTATACTCTATAGATTGACATTTTTAAATACGCTATATCTTTTGAATGTCCTATTGATGATTTAAAAGTATTTCACTATTAAATGGTTTTTTAAATGAAGTAGCATTAAATAGGATAACAATTTTAAAAGGTAAAAAAGTAGGTATGGTGGCATAACCACAGTAGTTGGACATATGGCATCGCAGACTTTTTTGTAGATAATAATCCTTTTTACAATCATAACTTCTTTCATAAATCGTAAGATTTATGTCTTAACAATCTTAACAAACGGCGAGTACGCTATAGCTACATATAGAGATGATTTTTTTATTAGATTGTCCTCTATATGTTCCTAGAACAATGTTCAAAAACTTAGTTCATGATGAATTTTGCATTACGCAGCATTTCTTTTGACCAAAGCTCTATTTATATCGAAGGGACGTTATTATAATAAACGGAATTATTTTTTATAAAACTAAATACGCTAAAACTCATAACCTTTAGGTAATAATAAGTGAATTCCATGGCTCATAAGCATTTGCTCAGTCGATCAGAGAATCTAACTAACTGATATAGGTTTTGGGTTCGACTTGCGACAGGGTAGATTAAATAATTTTATAGTTTGTCCAGTAGAGTCTCTGGCTGTAGCTATTTATTACCCTTCCAGCAAATACGGTATGATGCTGTACAGAAACCATAAGACGTAACTTAAGCCTTGCCTGGTTGGTGCGCTTTGAATGTATCATCACTTATCATTATGTGAGATCACAGTCTAGCGCCTACCCGTCCGCAATAAAAAAAACTATTATAATAACACAAAAAATTACCGTGTAATGCTACAAATTACGGGATAATAAATTACGAAATAAAACCAACCTTAGTCGTACATAATAAGCGTAACTTTTATTACCTAAAGGATAGATGATGATATACAATTACTCACTTTATTGTCGACGAACCATAAACAGAAGTTTTAAGTCGCTCTTGTTCTTGGGACTGATGACAACCAAAGCAATTGACGCAATACTTTATTGGACGTCCATATACAGACATACATTTGTGTATCAATAAATTTATGTCCTGCCTCGTTGGTCTAGTAGTTAGCGGTTTCGATTACTGACATGAGATCCTGGGTTCCCGTCCCAGGTTGGGCCAATTCAGAAATCGATATTGAGGTTTCTATTAAGATTTTCTGAATATTTGCCCGAAGTTAGGAAGTCAGCGGTGTACTCCACCCACGTGATTCGGAGCGCACGTTAAGCCGTCGGTCCTGCGCCTGATCTCTCTCCGCGACTGTCGGATTTTCCATCACGTCGAAGTATTACAATAAAGGAACAGAGAGTGCACTTGTGTACTATGTCTGCCAATCCGCAGTGGAGCATCGTGACCGGTTTATGCTCTAAAACCCTCGCTCATATGCGTGAGGAGGCCTGTGCCCAACATTGGGACGTTAATGTTCTGCTACTTCCCTATCATACATTTATGGATGTGTAGCTTTAAAATTTATTCAATTGAAAATCCATAAATCCAAAACTTTTTAGTAAAAGTTCTTAAAGAGTCACTTTGATATATTAGGATCTATATATTGTAAAACATCTATGGTACATTTAGTCCGGTGAAACATTTTATTAACATAATAAAAATATTGCAATACCAGAAATGAAACAAATGACCATTTTCCAACGCGATCATGCTTTTTTTATTTACGGTCATCTTCCTTATGAGAACTGACAAATTTAATTAATATTCAATTTATTTCTTAGTATTTGGCTACCGCTTCTTTATTGCTACAGTTTTGTTTTGTCCACAACGTCTTTTTTAATTTTAAGAATAACAGAATGTAATTTCGCAGAAAGAATAAAGATTCTTTAATTTTAATATTTACTTAAAGGTTTTTTCAAATCAGGTAGATCGTGTTATTAACTGTGTAACCTGAGGCTTTTCGTTTATTGGTAATTTGCTTCATAAAAATTCTGTAAATGATTATGTGTGACTGTATATTTCCTGAGTTAACCCACTCTTACGATTTCATTATTAAAATTACTGTCCACTAACTTTTATTATACGCAAGCGATTTTTTGTAATTACCATTTGAAATCGCTAGACATTCTGTACAAGTTCGATATTAAAGTCTCATTTGGAATCACAAATGGTAAAGGAAGTACATCTTTCACTTATTTAAAAGTAAATGTAAAACAAAAACAATCCATAATCTCAATAAAAATTTTGTGTAATGGTAAAAATTTAAATAGAAATGATTTTCTATTCGGGAAAAGTCCAATACAATAGTGAGCTTTTCAAGCAACAGTGTATACAATTACTTGTATAAAAATTTCCCAAAATGATGGCGGAAAATTCATAATCTACATAAAGTTACCCACATATTTTATTAACAAATATGTTGGTCGTAATTTACGCGTCGGTAAATGGGTTATAGAAATTAAAACGATACTACAAATAAATTTAACTTAACGAAAATTAAACAACAGTTAAATCTTAAAATACACAAGATCACCTTATCACAAATATTTGAGCCCAAACCGTATCGGTTGCTCTAACAAAATTACAAATGGATGCAACGATTTGTGGAACCGACAAAATGCGACATGGCTTCTATAAAAGACCCTATTTCCTGCTGTGCTATCAGCCAATCTGATGTTCAATCTCTTTTGGTCGGGTTTCCATGACAGGTAGCTGTAAGCATGCCGACAGGATTCCCAGGGAGTCCCGTGAATCGCCTGGAAATTCCAACAACAAATGAACGCTTTACGCCCGCAATCTCCTTTGTATTGTTTAATGCGACAGATTTTTTTCTCTGTTGTTCAGCGGCATGACTAATGATATTATTTAAAGCTCGTGTTTGATATAAAACAATTTTATTGCGCCATAATTAACATTGCTTGCACCACTGGATGTATCACTTTACGTCCCTAAATAACAATAATTATAAACTACTGCAGTATATTATCTTACAAATGTCATTCGTTTCTCGGATTGACTTCACGTATATTTTGCACGACGTTACATTAGGCGTAACAGCGTTTGTCTTTGTTTGGTTTGTATACGAATAAAAACACTAGCGATGTTGTTTTTAATTAGTCAAGTTTAAAAAATAGATTGATATAAGTGTATTATTTTAGGGATACCAATTACGTAGCCTTTTCTGTGTCATATTTGAAAATTTTCAGAAAAGAAACGGGAATAAAATTTAAATTAAAGCTGTCAATCTTATAATGGGCCACGAAAAGGGTAGGATTCTTCTTCTTCTTCTTTTATTTAATGGCTTTCAGTTGTACCAATGGGGTACATTTTACTTCGCCAATATCACGTGAAGGGTAGGATTCTATAGTTGACCAATACCGATACCTTAGAAATTTAGTTGAAATTATATACAAAGTTGAATTACACAATTAAATACACCCAATTCTTCTACCTCTTCGTCGGCGCGATTAATGCGAATAGACATGGATAATTGCTAAACTAAATGGTATCAAAGTTCATAGATAAACATGCAGGTAACCATTGTGTAACTAGGTTTAATATTACTATATTTACTATGCAACCCTAAAAAGGTTATATAAACGCAAAAAAAATCATGAATTGATATGATACGTACATATACAGAGTAAGAATTTTATGTCGGTTGTAAGTTTTTCCAGTTACGACTCTGGCTATGGTTTGAAGTTTGTAATATTATGATGCAAGGCGGATATTACTAAGAACTAATTAAAATTTTAAATTGAAAATGACTCGGTCAACCGCTATACGAGTACAACGGAGTTCTGTTTGAAATTGTTTCCTATTTACAAATTTTAACCCTTGCTCCTGACATTTCGGCATGTGTTATATTAATTATTGACCTTGTAAAAAACAACTAAAGTGCTCTCTTGATCGAATAATAATAAATAGTGTAACTATACGCTTCTTGAGCAGAGGACCTGGTATCGATTCCTGGCAGACTCAGTAAATTTAAAAAAAAATAAGGTAAGTAGCAGCCCATTAACGTCCTACTGCTGGGCATAGGCCTCCTCACTCATATGAGAGAGGGCTGTTAGAGCATAGGCCCACCGTGCTGTTCTACTGTCAGTTGGAAGGCATAGTACACAAGTGCACTCTCTATTCCTTCACAGTCCGATGTGGCGGGAATCCGACACGACTGGAGAGAAATCAAGCGCAGGACCGACGGCTTAACGTGCTCTCGGAGACACAGGGGTGGAGTAAACCACCAACTTCCCAACTTCAGGCAAATATTGAGAAAATATTGATAGAAAACTCAATATAAATTTTAAATAGGCTCGGCCCAGGACTCGAAACCTCATGTCTGTAAACAGTGAAACAGTTTAAGATATTGCATATTCTAATTTGTTTGGGTCTAGACCTGTGGGAGGCTGTGCCTCCGTCTTTCACTTTCCATCATCTCTTTTTCTTTGGGATGGCAAATCCAACAGGGTCGGAGTGGAATTAGGTCCAGGATCGATGGCTTATCGTACTTTCCGACGCACAGGTAACAAAGGCTACATATAAGTTAATAGATATGTAGACCTTTGACGATAATCAAAAGTTAATGATTACACAATAAAATAAAAATATATACGCAGTTATTGGAATAATGCAGAGCTCCTTGCCAGACGGATTCAACGTCACCTGCGGGAGCATGACAGTTCACTTCCGTGCATTGTTGTGAAAAAATAAAAGCCTCCCAGCAAAAGTTTTCACTTCACAGTCTTTAAAAATATATTCACACTGAACCTATTATAAATCATTGTCAGTAATAAGTCACAAGGATCAACTATTATAACTTTTTACTTAATTTCTTAATGCTTTACAAACTTGTTATTCGAAATGTATATTTAATACAGTATTTGTTGTTTCAGGTAAGCTTGGCATCTATAATAAATCAGGATCAGTAAGTTACAAATATTTATAAGGTTAGGAAAAGTTTACAATATGTGGGATTCCAGGTTTCTCAATTGCAGATTTAGCAATTTTAAAGAATTACATTTCCCTATATTCTTCTTCTAGCACAGATGGGTATGTAAGTTTTTAGAAGTTTATCTACATAACATAGTCAGTGAAATTGTATTTAAATCTAATGCTGAGCAATTTATAACAGATAATTAATTTGCGAAATTGTTCTAACCGGCCATTGAATCCGAGACTCTTAGTTGTACCAGTTTTACGAATCTCTTTATTGCTTACAGGTTCATTGTGATCACATCTGATCTTACAATCTAATATGGAAGCCCGCTAGTCTAGTAAGTGACAACTTACCTTTTATGGTTTCTACACAGCATCGTACCGGAACACAAATCTCTTTGCTTAGCGGTACATCTTTGCTGTTAGGATGGTCATTAGCCGTGGCCGAATCCTCTCAACAGGCCAGACTCTGACCAATTAGAAAATGAAATTTCCTAAACTCACCCTACCAGGGATCAAAATCAAAATATTCTGTATTCAAGTAGGCTCAAAAAGCACTTTTGAATCATCAGTAGTCTGTCCATTAGTAATACATCTACCACCGGTTCGGAAAATTTATTCCGCTGAGAAGAAACCAGCTCGAAACTCAACTGTTACTCCTTTTAATATAGTTTTTGTACGTTACAATGTGTTTAACTTTAGTGTGCAATCAATTCCAAACATCTTTGTTTATTAAATAATCATCAACATAAAAAAAAATTAAAAAAAAATAGTTTATTTCGTTAACTTCAGTATTTTAACATATAAAATGGTTGGGCCTTCTTTTAAGGATGGAAGTTCCCCCTGTGCCAGAAGACTCCGTCTTCCTTAACAACAACAAAAACAATTTAAGAAATAAACAAACATTTTAATATGCCTTTTGTAATACGACGTTTTTAGCATATTTCTTAAAACTATGTGGAGGCAAACCCAAAAGTGAGTCTGGTATCTTATTAAAAATGCGTATACCCGACAAATTATTTCTGAACCTTTAAATATGGTATTACAAGTTTGTTTTTATTACTTATGTGTGTTTTATTGTGTGTTGCGCTCTTTTTGCATGTACAAATGAATATTATTATGGATATATACATTATCTTAATAGAATTGTCTTATAAAACATAAAGCTCTCGGTTGTTTAGTATTGGTCAAGTCAGAATTTGAAAACCCTAACAGGAAAAAACGTCAAAGTACTATCCACGGTCGCAAACATCCATTATTACGACATTATATCATAAGAAAATTTTATCATCGTCACTGCCGGCTTTGAAAGCGTTCGGGAATCCGCTTCAAGCTTCATAATGCTCCAGACGTGACGTCCGTTCAAAAACCCATATCATACAATTGTACTAGGGCTGTGCATCAAAGCCGATTATAATACGGAAACGCGACCCCTTTCAACGAGGCAAGTACTTATTTTGCTCTTTACACATTTATAAAGCCCTCGGACATAAATGCTTTTATTATCAACCAGGCTTAATTAATACTGTAGCGAAAGTTTTCATAAAAAAGTACAAAATGCAACATTTTACGAAACGAGTATTTGTACCGAAAATCAAACGTACGCGGGAAATTGCTAGTTTATTAATAGAGAGAGAGAATTCACTCTATTATACACTACAAGAAATTTAATTAATATAATTTTTTAATTTAGTTACAACTTTACATTACATATTACATATTTATTACATTTCATTCCACAACAATTGTCTGGAAGAAATCGCTTTAAAGCGATAAGACCGCCTTTTGTCCGTCACTAATTTACATAGTTATGTCTCCTTCCTAATGTATAACTACTTTGTGTGGTGTTCAATAAAGTATGAATAAATAAATAAAACAATTATAGGCAGAGACCTCCTTGTACGTTTAAAAGAAAACCTGTAAGTTTACAAGCAATGAAATAGATACAATAACTTCATCATATGGTACAAAAAGGCGGCCTTATCGCTAAGTAGCGATTTCTGTTGGGCAACCTTAGGGTTAGAGAAATTTTGTTACGAAAAAGTGTCGGTGGTGCCTTAAATGTGTAGTACATCGTCGTCGTCGTCGTCGCTTCAACCGATGGACGTCCACTGCTGGACATAGGTCTCACGTAGTGATGTCCACAAGGCCCGATCTTGCGCCGCCTGGCTCCAGCGGCTACCGGCGACCCTCTTTATGTCGTCGGTCCACCTTGTGGGGGGTCTCCCTACACTGCGCCGCCCGGTGCGGGGTCGCCACTCCAGCACCTTCGGGCCCCAACGTCCATCGGTCCGTCGGACTATGTGCCCCGCCCATTGCCACTTCAGGTTCGCGATTCGTAGGGCTATGTCGATGACTTTGGTTCTGCTACGGATCTCCTCATTTCTGATTTGATCACGTAGAGAAATTCCGAGCATAGCCCTCTCCATCGCACGCTGAGCGACTCTGAGCTTTCGTATGAGGCCCATAGTCAGCGACCACGTTTCGGAGAGTTATAATAAATAAATACTTAGATGTTGCACTATAATAACTATTGTCACTATTAGAGGTTGGTCATAGAATGGTGAAAATTTACTGCTTTATGTGTTTTTTAATTGACCAAACATATTCTCCAAAAAATAAAATGAAAACTTTGGGGTGAACCACCCTTAACACTTAGGGGTATAAAACAATTGTTATGAACCTACTCTCATACCTACTGAAAATACAAACAAAGTGTCAACAAAATCAATCAAGCCGTTTTTGAGGAGTATCAACACTAAAACTGTGACAAAAGAAGTTTATATATTAGCTGACCGAGCAAACAGTGTTTTGCCATATAATAACTATTATCGTTGTTAAAAAACAGAGATTGGTTATAGAATGGTGAAAGTTTAGAAAAAAATAACCGAAACAAAATGTGGCCAAAAATCAAAATAAAATTTTGGGGTGAACCACCCTTAATACTTAGAAGTATGAAATTAGTTACAAAGCTATCTTCATACCTATCGAATATACATATTAAATTTTCGTTTGTTTCGGAGGAGTATAAAACTGTGGCACAAGAATTTTATATATTAGATATATACATATCGTCGTCATAGTCGTCGTTTAAGTGGACAGGGAGCAGTAGTGAACTTTGACGAGGTTTTGAAATACATTCAAAGATTTAGCCATCTGATCGTCAGAGGTTAGCTCATTCCTTAATTCAATCCCCTGTTCCGCAAATGATTGCTCAAAGAACATGATGTTATGGGTAATAATATTTAGTTTAAGATCCTCCGGGATGGCCTTAAAGTTCCTTGAGATAGGCATAGTGGCCATCTACATTGTAAAACGAATCTTTGTTTCTTAGAAATTCGTCTTAAATTCGAGAAAAATTCTGAAGTTTTCGTTATTAGTTAGTAAGTGAGTAAGTTTAGTGGCCTAAAATCATCTTCAAATTATTGCTTTACTAATGACATCGTTGAGGGGGACATCGGTCTGATGATTTCAAAGTTTTTAACGGATACGGAAACAATTATCACTTTTTATGTATGCGATATATTGTAGATTAAAATTAATGACCATGAAACATCACATATAATACCATTTATATTATAGATAAAGTTGAGAATTTCTTATGCATCCCTTTATTCATTTAAAGTATGAAATTCCTTAATAAACATTTCCCAGTTTTTTGTTGCATTCATGTTCGAAATACATAACACAACTGACACTTTAGTAATTTATAATGTTTATTTTATACGATGGAATAAGAATAATTAAATATATCACTTTTAATTTTTTTACGTTAAGTTTTATAACTTCTTAGCACGGTATCAGTTTGTCTATTACCTCTATTACACGAGTACCCAAAAAAGAGATGTAATCATTACAGAGCTCAGGTTAATCCATTAATTTGAGTTTTTTATATCACTATAACATCGAGCCGAGTAAAAAATAATCATGAATTATTACATCAATTTGAGTTTAGTTATAGAACATTTTTCAAACTCATCGTTTACTCTACTTTAAATTAATTTTTGGTGTGGTTTTATTTTATTGTTATAATTATTTGTACAATTTTGGATTATGTGAATGTATACTGGAGAAGCATCGCATAAATTTTCGCATCAAAACTTTTTAATCAAGTAAAGATAAGATAAGTAAGCAGCACAAGCCTCCTCACTCAAAGGAGTCTAAAAAGCCTCTCTGGCTTTTTAGACCATAGGCCCACCACACTGTTCAACTCCACTTGACAGGTTACACTTACCTTAGAATTACTTTTGAGACATGTAGGTTTCCTCATGTTTTTCTTAATTGAAAAATACAATGACGGATTAAAAACACGTGTGTTTCATTTTTATAAAGTAAAACTTAACCGTGCCCCCTTTTTCACTAGGAATGGCTTTTATAGACCCCGATCGAAAAGTAAGGATTCACTGACAAGGCAAAATAACCACTAAAACCCACCGAATACTATAAACTAAAATGCTTAACCTAAAATGAAAGTGGTTTGAGAATCATTAATAAGCAGACATTGTATTATACATAATGTCCCAGCTTCTCCTGATAAATAAAGAGGTAGGACCGTTTTATCGAGGGAGCCTCGGTGAATCTCTAGTACGGGGTGTTGGTTCTGGGTCGAAAGTTTCAGAGAGTCAGATGTGTGAGGTAAGTGATGCCTATGAGGGGAGGCTGAAGGTCACTTGTGGAAGAGTTGTGGTACGCTTGTGGATATGTGTTGGGCTACAATATAGCCACAGAAAGACGACACTTCCATGTGCGCTACAATATAGACACATGAAGACTGACACCTTGTATTAAGTTGTTAACGGTGATGCTGTCGTCAAGCACCCTGTTTAGGGTCACCTGTATCATCCACGTGCGTTACTGCGGTGACCACATGCATAAAGTAAATAAACTATATCAGTTTAGCTCAGTTACGAATATGGTTAACTGTGGAGTCTTCTCAGAGACCGCTGTGACACCATGAACCTTGGCAATGTATTATATCCAAATGTTTTCGCCATATATGAGTACAATGGCATGACATGGCATGAACACTTGGCGACAAATATGATTTAAAAAAACAATAATCCAGGTTGATAAATGGGGAGATATAACCCTCGAAATTACAAAGTCGAAATGACTAAAACGCGAGTTGACTCTTAAATCATTGGGGCTATTGATATGTTACATCTTTCATGCACTGCGTATACTAAATGATTTGCTAGTAAAGAACTATAAAATGTGCGTAAATTTAGCATTTTTCCAATGCCGTTAGCGATTATTAAAACAATCAACATATTTGTTCTTACGGCGATAAAATTCTACGAATGCATTGTGATTTGATATTTTAACAACGGGCGTGCGGCGTGCCTATCATCGGCTCTATGCTAACAAGAAATAGTTGTTTATTATTCACGCGATTATATTACTGTGGAATTCAGCGTATGCGCACAATGTTATCAACTATTAAAAGGAATTAACAGCCGACGTTTTTTGCACCTAAACGTATTGAATAGAATTTTTATGTGTTTTTGCATTAGATTTGCTTGCTCTTAGAACTAAGTCACAACAGATTAGCGCTTTAATGTAATCTGACCTGATGGTAAGAGATGATACAACCTAAGAGAACCGCGCTCCCCTAGTAATAGGTCAAGTACCTCGATGGTTTTTACACACCGTCGTACTAGAACGCAAATTTTTGCTTAGCGAAACGTCACTGCTGATAGGATTGTAACTAGCCACGATCGAAGGCACTCACCAATCCAGACTGAGGATAAATTAGGTGATGCAATTTACTAAATTTGATCTTCCGGAAATCTAAGCCCGCAACTCTGTTAGCGAAGAAAGTGCAACCTGATTATCTTGTTATAATTAACTCTTAACCGCCACCTACTCTTTTAGGAAAAAAAAATCGGTTCGTCTTTTTAGAGAATTACCCAAACTAAAACAGATTTTGAAGTATTTTGCTTAAGATTTTAGTAATGTAGAAAAAAACGTTGGAAGGTTTCATATTTGAATTTTACATCATGATTTTCGTGGGATGTTAATTTATGGGGACGCTATATATTGCTCGGTCTTTAAAGATAGATTTTAGAATTCTGAAAAATAACTCGTTTATACGTTTTGTTGATAATTAATGTAACTTTTTTATGAGCTGGATACCCACGCAACATGCAATAAGTATTATTATTTCAACAATTATATTGAATAATCCTGGACGGTAATTCGGTAGTGTTACAATTTGTAAATAGATAAGTAGAACCATCAGTTATGGCCTAGTCGTTAGACACGACGATTCTTGCTAAGACAATTATGCAATTGAATCGAGGGCGGACAACACTGAATTTCTATTTATATAAAAAAATTACATAATTAATATATTAAATTCACTATTTGTCTGACGTCCTTACTCTCCCTTCGAAGCAGGTCTGTGCCCACAGCAGTACATTATTAAACTACTCTATTTTTTTACTACTTAACTATTTATCCGTAACATTAAGCGTGTTTTATAACCACACCTTTAGATACGTATTATTTAGCTACCTTGAGGTATTTTTTTGCCTCGTTAATCAACTTGATTTGGTCGGCTGCAGATCACGAGAGCCGGGGTTAATGTTTCTCCCTCGTTTTACTTTGACTATTGGCTATAAAGTCATTGCTACTATACTTGTGTAGACGCTTGTGCTTTTTTACACTTCTTTTTTGGTCCAATATATAAAACATATTTTGATTCTATTCATATCCGGCACAGACTTTAAACTATTCATCCAAACAATAATTAAACACATTCGTCACGTTGTTTTCATAAAAATTGCGTTTGTCCTGGAACAAAATGATGTCTGTTGCAATGTTGACGATCGCTAAGTATGTATTTCCCCATTTACTCGCAAGATCGGGATATGCGTGGGCGTCATCACGGAGAAAAGCTAGTGTCTAATTAAAATCATAATGGTTGGGTGACTAAACTCATGAGCAATAATGCTAAAGTTTCACAATTTTTTCTTAGAATAAAGAAAGTTCTTTGATAAACAATGAAATAATTTCAGTCCTCGTTTGTGCTCTAAAATATAATTTCAATATTTTTAAAACAAACGTGTTCTCAGATTTCTATTTATTTAAATTACTATTTCTAGAAACAACGAATTGTCGCCGGGTAATTCCAATAGACACGCCCACAACCCCAGGTCTGAGGGAATTTTAAATTATCACTTTTGTTTGTTGTTTTTAGGAATAAAACTACACTTTGTTCGTACAAGCCATTACTCTGAGTCACTGAATTTTTTAATGTTTTAAAGCTTACATTACACCAAATGATTATTCCGTTTATAGATGTACATATAAATTGTTACCGATGTCCTTTATATACTTTAAAATCATCTCTCTAATGTGCCCCAAACCGGTTTTATTACTACGTGCCGGTTTCGTTATACATTCAATAAACTATTTTCGATTGTGTTGAAATTTTTGCAATGTAGACAGTCAATAAGTACGGATTTCTCTTGGAACAAATCTACCTGTTCCCCGCGATGTTATCCTATAATTATAGACCTTTTGTCTAAAATATAAGTATCCTAAGTTGCTTCATATAACATCACCTATCTACCGGTATAAGTCCCAGCAAAATCAATTAATCCGTTACAGAGATTAGCTAGAATAAAACAGACAAAAATTGGAAGAGTTGTATCTGTTAATTTAAAATTGGAAATTTTATTTATTTCTATACTTGAATATACTCGTATATACGTATAGAATATTGGTTCACTATGCCAATTAAGTAGAATTTAATATAACATTAAAACCATTTGGATCATATTTAGTTACATGAGATATTTTATTGTTATATATAATACTTTAAAATGTAAACAAATTAAAACCTGATGTAAAATATATAACAACATTGAGGGATATCTATTCATATGGAATAATTTAAGGGTCTGTTCAACTTAGCTACAACGTACCTTCTGGTGATGTGTTATAATTTTACATATATGTTACATATTGACTAAATAATATTTCTAGTGTTAATCCGTATTCGCCTACTATATGATTTGTCAAATAAATCATAATTAATGTACATAAAAGTATTTGGTATGGATATGTAAAGCAAATTACGTTCGGGGGCAGCTAGGGGGTGCAAACAACTACAAACTGTTGCTTAAAAAAAAGATTTATTAATTAAAAAAAAAAAGAATACAAAAAAAACTATATCTAATTAAAACTACGTCCTAAACGATCGATGTAAGATCTCTAAGTGCCGTGAGCTCGCGGGGGCTCGCGGGCTAGGCGACCTGGATTTGCGTCACCGGCGTAAACTGCTGCGTTTGCGCCTCGTGCCGACGCGCTCTGTCACTAGGCGCGGACCGCGGTAGCAGGGGCTTGCGTAACACCTCCCCCCGAAGAACAGCGACTATTGCTAGGCTGGTCCGAGATGGTCGCTGGTAAGCATCTGTGATCGACCTTCACTTGGCTAGGGTCGATATTGTGGATTACTGGAACATTTATTACTTCTGGATCGATGTCTTTCTTAGTTTTTCGTAGACGGCGAAATATCAGGATAGCGATGAGTGCACATGCACCCGATAGTATAACGTACATGGGTATAGTTGTGTGATATATAGCTGGGTCTGTGACGTCATCTAGATGGATGGACGATTGTGCTGCCATTGCATTGTTCAAGGCATGGAGTTTTTGTAGACTTTGCGAATTAAGGATAAGCTTCGGATAACCTTTGGGCCTTGACTCATCGATTAGGGGTATTTCCATTATCTTTATGACGTGTCCTTTAATATGGTCGTTAGAGTTGGAAATAGTGAACGTAGGTGTTTTCAGATTGCAGCCCAATGGGATGACTGCTAGGTAGCTTCCTTGTAGAGCGCGATATTGTTCTTGTCCACAGGAAATCTTCACCTTAGTCAGTACGGGAAAGCTAAGAGTGTAGTGCTTCTCATCTAGTGTCTCTAGAGCTTCGTTTGTCAGGCTTACTGGCGTCAATTTGCATAATGGCTGGAGTTCTTGAAGAGTAATAAGCTGCTGGATACAATCGGGCTTGTTCTGGAGATGTAGGCTAGGTTTTGATTCGCAGAGAAATACTGAGTTTATCTTCGGACATTCTGTCCCCATGTACCGATAATCTTTGCTAGAGAGTGCTATGAAAGGTAAGGGTGGAATCAAGGTTTCATGGTTTCTATTAGGAACTATGGATAACTTATAAAAATAGTAGGTTAAAGGAGCGACAATCGGGACCTTTATAACTAATACTATCTGCTTATCTAGATAAAAATAACCTAATTTAATTACCTCATAAAAATGCCTAACTTCTATATCAAGGACTTCGCTATTAGAATACAAAGTTCTTAATTTACCTAACATATTTTTAACTTCATCTACATCGAATAGAGAATAAGGAGTGCTCGATGCACGAATAAATGTTAAAGTATTTTCCAAGTTTTGTAATTCCTCATATAAATCTTCTATGTTGTCCCCTAAGATTAGTAGGTGCTGTGCCAGATGGGCATATTTTGTTAAATCTGTATCTCTAGAGGCATCACTCTGTAATATCAAATTTAATGCTTNCAAGAGTGAATGCGAAAGTTGGAAGGGGAAGACCGAGGCGAACGTTCCTGGACCAAATCCAGGACATTTTAAATAACGGCCAGGTCAAGAGTACTCTAAACCGACGAACTTGTATGAAAGATTTAATGAGATTGAAAGAAGCGAAGGAGATATGCAAGGATCGTGGCAAGTGGAAGGATGTTGTCTCTGCCTACCCCTATGGGAATAAGGCGTGATGCTATGTATGTATGTATGTATGTATCTACCGGTATAAGTCCCAGCAAAATCAATCATGCCGTTTCAAAGATTAGCTAGAATAAAACAGACAAAAATTGGAAGAGTTATCTGTTAAATGCAACTTTGAAATTTTATTTATTTCTATAATTGAATATATATATATATATGTGTGTGTGTGTGTGTGTGTGTGTGTGTGTGTGTGTGTGTGTGTGTGTGTGTGTGTGTGTGTGTGTAGAATATTGGTTCACTATGCCAATTAAGTAGAATTTAATATAACATTAAAACCATTTTGATCATATTTAGTTACATGAGATATTGTTTTATTATATATAATACTTTAAAATGTATACGAATTAAAATCTGATATAAAATATATAAACACAATGAGGGATATCTATTCGTATGGAATAATTTAAGGGTCTGTTCAACGTACCTTCGGATGATGTATTATAGTTTTACATATATGTTACATATTTACGAAATAATATTTCTAGTGTTAATCCGTATTCGCCTACTATCTGATTTGTCAAATAAATCATAATTAATGTACATAAAAGTATTTGGTATTGATATGTTAAGCATACTAATTAAAAATAATTATAAAATTTGTAAATAAATGATAAATTACTTAATCACGCATTTAGCATTTGGGTATGTAAAAATGTTTTTATTAGCTACAATAAAAAACAAAAGTACAGTAATTAAATAGTGTCAATTTTTATTGGTTATTATTTAATTTATAATGATAATAATGACTCGTAACTTTAGATTAATTTATTTTTTAATGTCATCATCGGTCGCACATTTAAATAATATATCAAGAAACGACATACGACAGTCTGAAAGTGCTGTAAAGGCCTCCTAGAATAAACATATTTTGAATTAGAATGTAAACATATAATTGTCAATATTATGTTCTTGATTCCTCTTGGTTAAATCTATATGTCGGAGAATAAGAGAAAACGGACAAGTATAAAGCACAGGGGCGTATGGTTCTCCTTCGACATCGTTATTAATTTCTTATACTGTGGGCGTTCGTGGGTAATGTTGGTGCAATCAAACACTTTGTTAATTAACTCGGATTAATGTTCAATCACTTAATGTTCCCGATATCAATTTACATAAACTAATTAACATTAGTAGCTAGGAACGCGACAGCTCCAAAACTAGACCGCTCCGGTCGAGCGCCACTCGACAACTGCCGAGAGACTCCGGCCGGACTGCCTCTATTGACTCTGTTCCACGCCGATAGTTGGCGCCAGCGTTCCATAGACACCTGCCCTCCGAAATATATATAAATCCAAGTCGGGTTTATGTATACCATTTAAAACTGTTAGATAGATTGTAATAATTACTTATTAGTTCGATTCGTGTTCGCTGAATAAAATAATAACTGTTACAATATTGGAGAAATAAACGAAAAACAACTAGAAAGATATCCAAATCGGTTTTACATATATATGTCGGAGAATAAGAGAGAAGGAGCATAAAGCATAGGGGCGTAGGGTTCTCCGCCGACGTAATCATTAATGGCATCCATAATTCAATTTCCATACTGTGGGCGTTGATGCAATCAAATACTTCTTTACTTAACTCCGATTATAATGTTCAATCACTTAACGTTCCCGATATCAATTTACACAAACTCATTAATAAAATAATAGCTAGGAATGCGACAGTTTTAATAGTCGACTGCTCTGGCGGACCGTCACCCGAGAACTGGAGAGACGCGCGCCGGATTGAATCTGCCCCACACATTTTCGATGAAGAATAACATCGTGGGCAAACCTGTTTATCCAGGGAGTAATACTGGGATATAGGTAGCCTGCTAACGCGCAGTAGAACAGCGAGTTTAAACTTTAAAAACGCTCTCTGCTATGAATGACGCAGCTTGTGCCCAGCCGTGAGACATACAAACATGAAATCTCTCGACACTATTCACGCTGTTGACTTAAATTTCCCCGTATAGCCGCGGTTCGGAAACAACTCGAGTATCACTTGTATAAATAAAGAATATTAACTACTGTCGATGGAATCAAAAAGCGTAATGGCTGAGCGATTTCGCAGTAACGGTTCGCGCTAACCGTTAAACAGGTTTCAACATTATGAGGCAGCTCTACCCGTGATATTAGTACCCCGTAGCCAAGGATTTGTCCGGCTTCCGTATTAACAAATTTTATAATAAACGATGTAACGCCTCCGGGACCCGTGTTAAGCTGTTTTATAACAACTTTTTGCATTGATTTCAAGGTTAATATATTCTTAATAAGAAGGTTATTATGCAATCTTTACATTCTTCTTCTTATATTTGGCTTTCAGGTGTGACAAGGTACACGCAACTTCGCCAGTGTCATGTGAATTGGAGGAGGCACGTAGAATTGTACGGTTATAATATCCCCAACCAAAATTTTGAGAGTTTACAAACACAGGACACTTTATATATATTAAGCATCACCACTAAAAAGTAAAAAAAAAATAAGATTGTGGTTAACACAGTGTTAAATACACAGATGATGACTACTTTTTACAAAAAATTTACAACGTAATTCTATTACGTTTAATAAATTTCCAAAAATATTTACGATAGGGACTTTATACAAAGGTTAACAAATACTCAACATTTAAAAGAAAAGGAATAGTAGAGGGATAATGTCATATATATTTAAGGATAGTTAAACATGATATAGGAAACAGTGCCTTCGTCCAGGCCACACTCACAAATTGAGTTGTCCCTGATCCGGAGTTTCGCTATATGAACAGGGGAACACAAATGACCAATACCACTTTCGTGATATGATATGGAGAAGATACAGAGCGGTTTGCATGACTATAGAGAAATAACCAGGGTCGCCTTGGAGTATTTGGATGGATGGCGGCATAATAATTTCGAAGACTATATATGACAACATTAATTTGAGAAATTGAACAAGATTTACTGAATGAACTAATAGTGGGAACTTTAAATTATCACATAAATTCACATAAATTGTCGTTACATTAAATTAAATAACTTTTAGCTGGGACACCGTGAACGGTAAATCAGAGATTTGTTGGGTTTCTGAGTTTACAAATTGCAACTTCAATGCTCTTACTGATATCAGCTTAGTGTAATCCCAGACCGATCTTTAGCTTTTAAAACTCAAGGAACAAAGTAAGTTAGGTAAAAGTGAAATATTGCTATAGTAAATCCAATAGTGCCTGTTGGTTCAGACAGAAGACAGATTTTATGGTATTGTATTAATGAAATTATTTCACATAGAAGATATTTTCATTTTGTAGTATTATTAGTGGGAATATAAGGAAATTTCTACTTAGTGATCGTCTACATTAGAGAGAAGAGTCAATGTGTTAACTACAAATAAGTGAGTAAGTTTAGAAGTGATTTAAAATCATCTTCGCATTATTGCCTTTTTAATAAAATCGATTTGGGAGAAATCAATTAGAGGGTTTCAAAGTTTATATAGATTGTTTATCTAAGTGAATCGAATTGTAATCTGTTTATTAAAGAAAATGTCTCCTACCTTGACAACACCTACTCATAAGATATTACTCTGCATATCACGTTTCGATAATTTCCACTTACTATTGCCATACATACAGTAGTTAAAACTTCTCACTACAACAGAAAAAGCGCTTACTCACTAACTTAAAGTGTCCACTCAGACTATTGAAGAGCTCTCCGTTATATTTCAATGTTATTTAGTATTAAGGCATCTTTTACAGATTATACATTAATTCTACAAAGATAATTAATACATCTGACGTAAGTTATAACCATGGAGGTGTAATTTATAATTTTGAAATATAGAATAACGATAGCTGTTTACTTAAAAAGAAATATATAAAAAAATTAAATCATTTTCTATTTAAAACAATATCGATATCAAGTGTCATTCACAAGAAGTAAAATATAACGTATTTAAATATGAATGGATAAATAATAAAAGTTTTTTTATGTATAATAACACAACTACACTCACTTATACCCACTCACACCTACATAACACTCACTAACCTCATAAGTACATAGCCATTATCTCAGTTTTGTCTTTTCATTGTTTTCAAATTCTTACATCTTAATATGTACTCTGTTATTTTGAATATTATTTAACAATTTGTGTAATTCGTAATTGGGCCTTATTTTAAGTATATAAATTATTCCATGTAAAAATTTGTTAAAACGCTGATAGATGACCAATAAATAAATGAATACATAAAAAAATAAATAAACTGAACATTCTCTTCGAAATGTTTTTTTTTCTTTATTTAAGTAGGCCTTTACAGCACTTTTGAATCATCAAATATACATGACTATATATCTGATGGTGGTATTAAAGAACGACATATGATCTAAAATTACGATGGTTCCTTGGCGCCCAGTCCTGCGAAGAGCCCACAATAAACTTTGTGTTTTTTTAACAACATCATTACAATGTTATATTAGTTCATTATATTTTAATTCAAATTAGAGCAATTCGTTCACTCCCACGCGTTTCTATTGTCTAAGTAATCTTGCAACTTATAATACGATTTTTCTATCAACTTTCTTTTAACATTAACTGAAACCGACGAACTTTATGAAAGGTTTAACGAAATTGACAGAAGCGAAGGATATATGCAAAGATCGTGGCAAGTGGAAGGATGTTGTCTCTGCCTACCCCTATGGGAATGAGGCGTGATGCTATGTATGTATGTATTCTTTTAACAAAGACTTACAATTTATTAATTGACATCTCTAGAACGTCTTGTGGGAGTTTATTATAAAAACGTACACAGTTACCCTAAAATGAGTTGTTAATTTTATGCAGCCTGCTAGAATTTATAACAAGATTTATTTTATTTCTTAAGTTATATGAGATACATTCATTCTTTTTATTAAAAGAGTCAATATTTTAACGTGCAATAGGTTTTCTAATATATATACGCAATGAGTTGTTATTATGTTAACTGCTCTGAATTTGTTTCTTAGCGGCTCTCTAGAAGCTATATTGTAAATTGCAATTTATTAAATGTCATATTTGAAGTAGTTAAATCTTGGACATTTTAGAAGAAGATGTCCCACTGTTTTGTCATCACAAGCACAGAATCGGTTCTCCGGGAGCTTATATTTAAAAAGACGAGCCATAAAACCTCCGTGACCTGTGAAAAGCTGGCATTACAGTTTGTTCAGGGGGACTCTTATTTTTTTTTATTTTGACGCTGGGAAATGCATTTACGCACGCCCAGTGTGGGGTCGGGAGTGTGGGACTCAGCGAGGGGGAAAAACTCGCAATACCCACTAAAACCCAGCGGGACCGTCGTCAACCATGAGTGGGGAGCCAGAGGCTCGTTGAGGCATTCCTCTCTGACCCCTCGGTAGTATTCGGCTCACAGATATTCTACAGGGGGAGGAGTTGCATGAACCTCCGCCTCCTGTTTCCTACTCGCCTTCGTCTGGGCCGGAGTGTCTCAGGGGCATTCACCCTCTCCCTTTGTCGTGCCTCCTTAAGAAGGGGGACTCTTATACTCAAACGACACCGGATGTTAAAAATGGATTTGTATTATCTACAACTCCAATTAGAACTATTTACAATAGTATATGTCAGTATCATAAACCTTGAATGCCTACGAAGCTTCCTTGTCTCTTTTAGTACTTCGTCACATACCAGGCGTATTTATATCTATGGATTTATGTCATATCGATTATTACCAATACAAACATATTTGTAGTTTTTTACTACACTACTACCGTTCATATGAAGTTTTATGGCCCTTGCAGTTTTTATTTAATACTCCTATTGCTATATCAGATTAATAATATGTTATTGAAAAACTATTATATCTCCCATAATTAAGAATAGTTTATTACATTTACCGTTATTACTCCACTTTTATGTACTAACAATGATTAAGTTTGGGCTAAATCACAGGAAAGTATAGACTAAAATAGGAAATTTAGGGTAAATAAAACTATAAAATCACGAAAAATTAGCACAAAAGATTAAATATTAAGAAAACATATAAAACTTTGACCTATTTCGTAATCGCATCGCAATACATGTTATCGAAAATAAAACATATCGTAAAATAATAACAAGAAAGTAAACTTCCGAAAGTCTTCTGATAATAAATTTGTTTTATGTAATACTAGCTGTGCCACTGGTATTACCTGCGTAAGTCCCGATCCCGTAGAAATATGGATCAAAGGTGAAGAATTTTGAAGATCTTGAAGGAAATGATCGTTATTTGCTTATATATTCTGATCCCGTGGAAATATGAGGACATCTGTTCTCAGTAAGTTACTACATCGCGAAAGGAATATTTATGGCGCCTTTCAAGTCAATCGGGCGAATGTATCCTGCGATTGACATATCAAAAACCCACAGACCTTTTGAATAATCAAATACGTTAATTTTCTTGCAATATTTATATTATTGAAATCTCCTTTTATATATTTTTTTAAGTGTGTTGGATAATATGACATAAATAACATAACTGTTTCGTCACTTACCATCAATTGAGACAAAAGTCAAGCGTAGAAAGAGTAGCGTTTTGTATTCTTCTGTGCCTTTAAGTTAAATTCATGAAAAGCAGCTATATACGGATGCATTCCTCAGTTTATTTATTTATAGGGGAGCCAACAAAACGTACAATGCTTAAAGTTATGTTATGTGTTATTTACATATTCAAATTACACCGAATACATTGTATATCTTACAAACTAACTATGTAACATGAATGTATATATTACGAAGAAAAAGTTATAAAAAGAACAAAATACCATTAACAATTAAATAAAAATGATTTCACTTTAAGTTTGAATAATTTAGAGGAGTCCCGAGGAATTTCATTGTAAAGTTATTCCCAAAGAACGTTTTATATGTAAAAATCGAGTCGTTCAAAAGCTCAACGTCATGTATTTTGTCGTCATAGATAACAGAGAGATAAGAACTGACCTTAACCGCTGTAAAATGTTTTATCTGTAAACAGTAAAGACCGCCGCGATAACGAGACGAGTTAAGTGAAATCGGCTTTCACTATCAGAAGTGAAGTGACAATTTATGATTACGTTGACAAATCGAAATAATATAAATAACAGCTGGTCATTCTCGATCAGCTATCATAAATTCTTATGTTATAGTTATAGTCTTTGTTTTTATTATCAGAGAGTTTATTCACTTATATCATAAACATATAATTTTATAATAAATACTTTAAATAGACTGCCTCATTGGTCTAGTGGTTAGCATGTTCGACTACAGACATGAGGTCCTGGGTTCGAGTCCCAGGTCGGGCCAATTCGAAATCGATATTGAGTTTTCTATTAAGATTTTCTCAATATTTGCCCGAAGTTGGGAAGTTGGCGGTGTGATCCACCCCCGTGCCTCGGAGAGCACGTTAAGCCGTCGGTCCTGCGCCTGATCTCTCTCCGGTCGTGTCGGATTCCCGTCACACCGGACTATGAGAGTGAAGGAATAGAGAGTGCACTTGTGTACTATGCCTGCCAATCCGCAGTGGAGCAGCGTGGTGGGTCTATGCTCTAAAAACCCTCTCTCATATGAGGGAGGAGGCCTGTGCCCAGCAGTGGGACGTTAATGGGCTGCTACTTACTTACTTACTTACTTTAAATAGTATGAAATATATAATAAAATCGCTTCAGAATTCAACGTACTTTATTGTAGTTTTTAGCTTTGGATGGAGTGATTCAATAGGAATGTTTATATGCACAATATGTATTCTATTTTTAGATATATTTATATATGAATAAATGTAGTGTATTTATAATTCTCACCATCTACCTTAACTAAGTCTCATTACTTAAGGTTGTATGGAAGACATCGCTTTAAAGCGATAAGACCGCCTTTTACTTTATTTGAATTATCATTTATTCACTTTATTGTACTACGATGCAGCTTGACAAATGGTGGTCTTATCGCTTTATAGCGGTCTCTTCAAGAAAACCTTAAGAGCAAAGAAAGACAGTAAATGAAAAGGCAGGCTATGTATGTTGAAAGACATTTCTACTATCATATACTTCATATATACTTTTTATTTATAAACGATTCATAAACAACATATATATTACTAGCTGAACAAGTTTTTTGGGTAGCATTTTTTTTAATATAGGCAAATTGTTTCCTCTAGCGGGTGGAATTTCGTAATATCCGTTGTTAGCTGACCTCTACTCGGCAAAAGGAATATTCCTACCGAATTCCGCGTCTCTACGCCTTTTGGTTCCAGAGATATCGTAATGAGTCAATAGATACATGGATATCTCTTATATATATATATATATATATATATATATATATATATAAAGAGATAAAAATATAAACTAATAAACATATTGATATATACTAATGAAGACGTCGTTTTCATTTAGAGGACAATGTGAAGTAATGAGATTTTACTAGATTTTTGAATTGGACTAATTTGGTTGCGCGTCAAATTTGCAGAGGAAGTGCATTCCAAAGCCGAGTTGTCTCCGATGTCAAGGATTTGGAAAATAAATCATAACGGCACCCAGGAGAAGCATAAGGGCATGTTGTGACCATGGCTTTAATCACGCGAACTAACGTTATGAATTTTTATCTTAAATATTTGGGAGTATGAGGATCAAACAACACACAGTACAGAAACAAGGTACTGTGTAGATTCCGGTGAAAACTGATGGGCAACCACTTGATCGAAATTCAGAGACGTGATCATATTTATCCGTCACTTAATTACATAGTTTATATCTTCCTTCTAAGTTTTAATTATGTTTTGAGACGTACAATAAAGTATAAATAAATAAATACATAGTAAAACAACAACAAAGCAATGCCAATTAAAAATGCAAACAAATTTTTCGTGCATGCATTGATGTGTATGTTTACATTTATGTCACTACTCACTATTTATGTATATGCAAGCGGGTGTGTTTTAGTAGTTGTATATGTCAAATATGGACTGGGGGAGTTATTTAAATAAAAAGGTCAGCGGTTCCTATAACTTCCATAATTTAATATTTCACTCTATAAAGCAGGCTTATTTTGAATTTGATCTGCTAAATAATAAATGACAGTAAGGAATTTCAAATTGGGCAATAATTTGACAGGTGACGATAAATTAAAGCAATTAAATCCATCGGACAAGTAAACACTATGGAGTCAAGATCAAACTATATTTTATTAAAACCAACAGGGATTTTACTTTACAATGTTATCTGAGCAAAATCCAACAGTAGACTGTGCGCCTCTTTTTTGTTTATTCGAAGTGTGTAGTTGCTGTTGGCCCTACTGGCTTTGACAGCGTAATCGAGAAGCGTGGTGAGCGCAGAAGCTCTGCTGAGGGGTGGGACCATAGAAGGGCCCTGCAGCGTCGTGGGGGAAACGTTGCTCTAAGGGCGCCTCCTGCGAGGCTCGAACCTAGGCTTAGAGCAACGTTTGCTGCTGCTGAAAAGGACAATCGGACAAGTGCTTAATCTTGACGCCCATGGGTCCGCGACTGGGAGCCGCGGCCGGGGTGCGTCAGATAGCGGGGACCTTCTCTTCGCCGGTGAACACGCTGTGTGTCTGTGACAGTGCACGGGGCGTTGTCAATGGTAGTCTGGTCGTCTGGGTCGTCAAGGACGTGTTTGGGCCGCCTCTTCCTTGGCGGGTTGGAATACGCCTCGCTCTCGAATCACACCTTTATAAAAGGTCGCCCCACCTTAACAATGATGACGTCACAAAGAGCATCAAAACACTTTTTAACACGATAGTTAATCAATGACTTTTAACAATATTCTAGAAATAAATCAAGACAATTGAAACTTACAAAATCAAAGGCAATTAATAAATCTGCTTTTAAATTTTGATTATAATTAGCTAACTCCGCTATAGAGCAATCATTTGATTGTGAATCAACATGTGACACGAAGTAATTTCCATTATAAAATAATTATCGCGGCGACATATATATATACGTAATTTACCCTTAATATAATATTTGTCCATAAGAAAATATGTCCTTTGCTTGTCCAGACGGTAATGTCTGGAAAATGAACATGTTATTTCGCAATTAGAGGACGTTTAGAATTATGTAGTAACGCTGCTGGGGGTCGCAGAGATGTACAATTATGTCACAACAATCATAATTTATTGATATGGAGTTCCGCCACCTAATTCGTACCCTTTTACAACACGAATAAAAATCCACGGTATCCAAAACAATGAGACATACCCGAAGAACACACCGCGTTGGGGAAGATTGCCGTTATTATCTTAGTAAAGACGACTTCCACATTGTCATCTCTTTCTCGCCGTTAAAGTTAAGCCTTTGATAGTAAAGGACGAATATATGTACAGATAAAAGCAAAAGGTGTAGTAACGTAGACAGGATGCGTGAGCGCAGCTGGCTGGAACTTTTGTATTTTTTTATCCTTGTCTTTTAAAAAAAATGGTTTCGCGCGGCTTAGCTCAGAACGAGCCGTACTTGTTTCCGTAATGGGGAACGGAAAATGTTAATGAGCGTTCGACAATACGTGTTGAATTATGTGCTCGTAGTGACTCGGGACTGTAATTTAAAAGAATTATGGTCTCGTATACCGACAATTAATCGTATTAAACCTCTGTTATAACAATACATTCATATATTAATTGACTAACTCATGACAATTTAGGAGGGCAACTATCTGTTTTCGAATTTAATTAGGTGTGTTTATTTGTAATTGAAACGTAATATCGTTATGTCGTCTTTCAAGTAGCTTTGCAAATAGTTTGATGTTAAACTTCTTGAGCGTTTTGGGTTTAATTTCAACTTTAGAAACATTTCGTAAAATGTTACAATACACATAAATCTCCCATTTCATTTTTATATCTACAATTATAACACGAAAGGGATATTTCGAGAATTTGTCACTTTTTATTTTATTCCATGACTGTCATTGATATTGTACCATGATATTTTATCAATAGACAAAATAATATAACATTTTTTAAAGAGTTAACACATATATTGTCTTTCGATCGATACGCTAAATGCTATCTATTTTTCTAAGAAATTTTACATCCAGTATATGTAAAATAATTGAAAAGAAATGAGGCCCAAGAGTGTCACTACAAACTTACCAGACCCTGGTAGAAACCATTCTCACGAGGACGTCCGAATTGACATTACAAAAACTTCCATGGCAATGCTACATTCTTCACTTACGGTCTGTATAAATTATCGTAAGTTAACAATAATGGTGGAGAATCAAAAGTTAATAAACCATTTATACGCTCTGAACGGACGTGTTGAATATGTCATAATTAATAAACATAAGTTTACGCAGCGGTATCCGTTAATGAGGCTCTTGAATTATGAATTTACAACACTTCACGTTTTAAGGTTTATTGACACAACCGTTTTTCGATATACTTTAATTATCTATATATATAAAAATTCTCTGCCAAATGGTTTGATCGAGAAGTACTCTGAAACTACTCAACCGATTTTGATATTTTTTTTTCATTTGGCTGGTTCTTTTTCAGCCCAGAAGATTGTATAGGTTTAATTTTTATTTCTAATCATTTTTATAGCTTTTTTTTTAAACTAAAAAATCTTAAGTATGAGTTCGGCTGTCAACTAAATTAGATAAGCAAGAAATAGATGTCGCAGTACTTTAATTCACATTTAAGTGTACGGAGACGAAGTTGCGTGTGTTAGCTACTTATATATAACTTTTCATAGATTGCACCGTATAAAATGAAACTTAGCTCTATACAAAAGTACCTTTAACCAGCTTATCCATGTGTCGGGGGAATACGCGGACTGTCCGACGTATTACTTTGGCTATACAAAGACATAATATGACGAAAGCTTTAGACAAGCTCTATTTCAGAAGTATTGATGTTTCTTTAACATTAAATAATGGAGCTCCCATTTAGGGTAATAATCTTGTTATGCAGCTGTTCGATAGCTCATATGACCTATACTAATTTTTTATATAACGTTTTACTATGTACACACGCTAATCTTGAAAGCTTTTAAACATTTAAATTAAATTTTGTAAATGATTGGTTCCAACTTAAAACATTATTTGTAGATGGTATTGCATTTAAGATCTAAGTTTATTTTTAAAATTCAAAATACTGGTACAAAATATATAGATATAAGATCCGTAAATATTCAAGACTTAATTAAGATTAAGTTATTAAATTAATTAATATTAAGTTATTAAACTATGGATCGTGAAGTCCTGGGTTAGTTTCTTGAGTTTAGTTATCTCTCTTGAGACAAAGCATTCTCGGTATGAATAGCCAGCACTAATAATATAATAGATTTAAATTTTGCAAAAATGTATTTGTAAAACTTTGTATCTAAATTGATAATTAAATCATCATCATCAGCGGGCGTTTTTACTTATATCTTACCATTATCTTAAAGGTTATTTACAAAAGAAGTACCCATAAGACTTCTCATTAACTAGTAAGCTAATTGTATCTATACATACATTACATTATTTTAATATATCGATGTAAAAGTATTTAAAATTATGTCTCACATCACAGATTATAGATAAAACTCTATTAAGACGAGTGACATCCAATTAATGTCCCACTACTGGGTACAGATCTTCTCACTCATAGGAGAGAGGGTTTTTATTTTATTTAAAACTATAACAAGCTTATAATAAGTCTAATAGTTAATATATTGATTTCCTTTTAGCAATGCAAAGAGGCTAATTATACGATCATTGAGACAGCTCGTGAGTTTCCGCTTTAGTAAATACACTTCATGAATATTTAAATTTTATATTTAAAACAAAAAAAATCAAGTTATCACGTGAAGTCTTTCATATTTGATGGGGCCAATTTAAGCATAAATTAATTTTTACTGCGCTATCCGCTTTTAAGCGTTTTGTAATCTTCCACTTACTTACTCTCTATAAATATTTTAAAGTATTATAGAGTCATCGAATCCACATACTTTCTCATATTGGTATATTAAGAAATTGAGTAACTGTTTATTGTAGGTGTCAAAATTTCGGTCAATCGGACCAGTTATGCCAAAGACCAGCTAACAAAGTACACAGACGGAGATTATATTATATATAGTGGAATTTTAGTGTTTTAAACGGAGAAAACGGAGGTTTTTCATCGGAGCATTGTATTCTTTTTTTGCATACCTGATAGGTTAGCGCTTGACTGTGATCAAACCTAATGGTAAGTGATGATACAATTTAAGACGTAATCTCAGTAATGTGGTAAAAGGCAATCTATCTCTTACGGTTTCTACACAGCATCGTACTAGATCACAAATCTCTTTACTTGGTCTTTGCTGATAATGTGGTAACTAGCCTCGGACAAAGCCTTCCACCGGACTCAGGCTAATTATAAAATGCAATATCCTAAATTCTCTGTACTGAAAAATAATGTCTGTCCATATCGGGATATCATAGGATTCTACATGTCAAAAATGATATTCCCATTGCCCATTCCCATTCTCCTTTACATTCTTCTACATAAAAGCTCTTAATGAGAGCCTCACAGAAGTGGGCAATACCCTACGCAAACGTAAAGTTATACGCATAAACAGCGCAACCTCTTATAGCTAAACGTTTGTAAAAAGATTTATAAAGCAGATTTTTTTTCATTATTACACATTTTCAGGTATAAATCTAATAATATCCTCTTTTAAATTCAATTATAATTGCTTGAAATTATGGTAATGTATAACTTGCCGAGATTAGTATCAGCCTTTATCAAAGACGTGGCATATTTTATTTCCAATTATCCCATAAGTATCGTTGATCTTATTAATAAAATTAAAACTTAAAAGTACTTACATAGGCCAATTACTTTAATTATACCACCCGAAACCGTTTTCGTGTGAGGTGTCATTAAAGAGTATGATTTGGTGAAAAATCGTAACGGGTTTTATAATTGGTAGTGATTGGTCTGTTTATCTGGTACACATTGAAGTGTAAAAAAGTATCTGCTGTGTACAGTATATCCCCATATATGTATTTTTGGGTAATTTTTCGTCCTGTTCGTTACACCATGTAAAACTCTATTTTATAAGTAAAAGTAAATAACACCCCTTTAATTTTCCCCTGCTGGGCTCAGGCCTCCTCACTCATAAGAGAGATGGTTTTTAGAGCATAGTACACAAGTGCACTCTCTATTCCTTCACTCTCACAGTCCAACGTGACGGCAATCCCACACGACCGGAGAGAGATCAGGCGTTGGACCGACGGCTTAACATGCTCTCCGAGGCAGGGGGGTGGATCACACCGCCAACTTCCCATCTTCGAGCAATTATTGAGTAATTCTTAATAGAAAACTCAATATTGATTTTTTAAAGTGGTCCGATCCAGAACTCGAACCCAGGACCTCATGTCTGTAGCCGAACATGCTAACCACTAGATCAATGGGGCAGTCTGTTTTATAATTCTTACTAAAAACGAGTTTTTCCGTATTCCCACGTAACTGAGTACTACTTGGGTAACACCGCAGGGGACAGCCAGTATTGTATATAATTAAACATACTAAAAAATATACACACATGGATGTCGTTATATTCTCATGCTCAGATTAGCGGGCGTCCGCAGTTATAGATCAAAACTTAACAGCGTGCAAGGCAAGGTGGCCATCAGGATCACTCGAGGTTACCTGACTATATCCTTTAAGTGGCTACGGTTCTAGCCCGTGTACCTCCTATGGATATACTTGCAGTCAGGGATGCATGGACCCGCAACATTCGCGAGAGGGACGGGAGTGTATCCGAAAAGGATATTAGAGTGTTTAGGCAACAGGCGCATCAACAAGCACTTGATGAATGGCAAGTGCGACTTGAAGGCGATCGGAGCACACCAACGCGTGCCGTATGGGCGATTCTACCAAGCTTTGAATCTTGATTAAGAAGATCTTGGGATAACGTTACCTTCCGGCTGACACAGATACTCACTGGACATGGCTGCTTCAATGAGTATCTGTTTCGAATAGGTTTCGAATAGGACGTGAAATAAGTGCGCAATATCACCATTGTGGAGGAGACCGAGACGACGCTCAACATACGCTCGCAGAGTGTCCTGCATGGAGGAGTGAAAGAAGGGCCTTGGTTACCCTGATTGGGGCAGATCTTACTCCGTCAGCTATAGTTGCAGCTATTTTAGCAGATGAGGAGTCTTGGAAAGTGGTGGTCTCGTATTGCGAAACCGTAATGACAAAAAAGGAAAAGGCAAAGCGGATTCGACGGAGTGCAAACCCTGCTCAGGGATGTAGAAGACTTGGCGGTGAACACCGCCCGTCGGTCTGAGAAATAGTTCCCATAAAGGACTTTCAGATTGCACGCGGTGTTAGTGGGGGGCTTCCACCGCTGTTACGTAAGAAGCAATCCTGAGTGGGTATCAAAGACAGAGTGGTTGCGCAAAGGCGATACGAGAATTTTCCCCAGGGAGGAGTCGTTGCGACATCGCACGAGAGTGGCTTCGGTGTAGTCGTTCTACGGAGAACCCGGAGTTATTTGACAGGTGCAGAGGAAGGCTACCGGAGGGGTTTTAGTGGGTACAATCCCACATCACCCGACCTAGCCCTCAAAGGTTGGGTATGTTTCGAAGATTTCCCCTCCGTTAATGTTAATCGTATTGTACCAATGGAACAGCATAGAGGGTCTATTCTTTAAATCAAATTAAAAATTAACTTGACTATTCCTTAGTTAACTAGTAAAGCCTGCAAGACAAACACCCACTACGAGTTATCATAATACCGTATAGGAATGAGAAGAATATAAAAAAATTGTTCGCGTAGCAATAAATTTAACAGAGCCAGTTTAAAATCCAATTAAACTCCATCAACCGCCATCCCCGTATCCTCGAGTGACACAACTCGTCTATAATGAAAACATTAAAAGCTAACTATCATGTCGTTCTCTCGTCGCTAGCGGCATTGATTATCTGTTATTAAATGTGACTAAATGAAAGTGAATTATATGTAGCGACGATAGAGCATATTTCAAGTGAAAAAAAGAAGTGTAAAGAGATACTCTTATCATGTATTGTTTTATTTTTTCGCTGGAAAATGCACTTGCGTACTCCAACTGTAGAGTAAAGAGTCGAGGATTGCAATATCTACTGAAAACCAGCGGAACCATCTTTGTCCGTTGTTGGAAAGTCCGACTACCACTCGGGCGTTGATGTCACGGATGAAGCCGACTGAGTTTCTGAAGTTCACAAACAAGCGCTGCCTTGAATTTCGTATCAACGGCGGTTGGAAATTATGTATTAATAGAATATGTGTGAAACAAAGCATAGATGCTCCTCTTCTCCGGCGCAGGAGGTTGGAAGGTAGGAGGCTTAGATATGCGCTATTACCGCCTCCCTCCTTAGTTTCTCAACAAGAGTCTGCCGGAGTAGCAGGGTAGATTGGGTCTAGGACTAAGATTGTTTCGATAGGATTTTAGTAAATATTCTGGCTTATTGCCATCCAGTCCAACACTTCCGATTAGATCTTGTCTGATCAGGATACGTAAAGGCATTTCTCAGTGGTAAAAAAATTCTCTAAATGAATAGAAAACAAAATAAAGTCTGAAAAAAGCTTCCTAAACTTATTGTATTATAAAAAACCATTATATGAGCTTTCAATAGAACGCTTTACAATTATAAACAACATATTATAAATTTATTAGTGTCGTCTGCTACGGGTTTTAAGTATTTTATTAATGACTGAAAATCCTAACAAGATGTATTATATATTTATAGAGATTGTGAACTAACAACAGGAATTAAAAATTGTAATAAAAACCTTGTCTTACTGTCATGCCACAAGAAGTCCATGTTATTAAATTTGGTAAATGAAAAAAATGCTAACTAGATAGTTTCTTACCTAGTTAACACCCTATAAAGTCGCAATGCCAGGCTATTAAATGTTTTGCTCCGTTGGCGTTTAGGGTTCTCTTTCAAGTTTTAATTAAACGTATATCTCCACAAACGTCGAATTCATTGAATGTCATATTTTTTTACTATTAAAATCGTACAGGGTTGCTTTTTGTCGATGAAAAGTGCAGAAAAAAGAAATTAAAGGTGTAGGGACCTTGATGGAATTACGCTGATCCCACTCGAACTTCACTAATATTCTGTTTATAACATTTAACTTAGTTATTTTTGCTAATTAAAATATAATAAAGAGAAAGGACTTAAGGACTAAAACACCTCCGACGAGCACTTTCAAAATAAAAAAACTTTTTCATAATTGTATTGGTAACTTTTATTTCCTCCACTTGGATTCGAAGCTCGAACCTTCTAGCGAATAGATAGATGTATATTTTATTGAGCACCATAAAAAGTAGGAAGAAAATTACAATAACTTAAAATTAACTAAATTTAATGTGCATTTGGGCGGTCTTATCGCTAAATAGCGACCTCTTCTAGACAAACCTTGCGTTTAAAAAGACAGTCAAAGAAAAGAGAGAGAACATAGGTGGTGTTACTTAATAAATAGTCATACATATAATAACTACATACATAAAGGTATTTAAAATATTACATATATCTACATACGTATATACGAATAGTAGTTTTAAACAAAAACATAATAACAAGTTTTTTTTTTAAGTTCTACATTCAACGAGAATTCTGTCCTTCAATCGACCCTATTAGAATGACGTAACAAGACAATATCCCTTCGTCTGAACGTCACCCTTGCAGCAGCATTAATAGGGTTAATTTAATAACGATTTATATTCAATCGACCGTCATTCCCGTCTTGCTGAACGCTCCCGCGCTTTTGTAATGGAGATGTTAATAGAAAAGCCTATATATCATAACCTGGTGTTGCTCCTTAAAAAATAAATAGATATAGTATTATTTATTGTTCACCAAATGCTTACAGCTACTTACAGATTAAAAGAAGACCTTATCGCTCGACATTTGTTTCCAGACAACCTTCGAACGTACTGACTACTGTAAAATATGATAGGTGATACAGATATTTGTAACGTAGTACAAAGATTGGTAATTTGGAAAATTTTGTTAATTTCGAAGTAAAGTAATAGTTTTGTCTATTATTGGCTCGCGAACACACAATTTGCGTTAACATTATTATATAATTACGTTTGCTCTAAGACCTATAAGCCAGAGGTCTTGCAATAAATCTCGTTTGATTTTTACCTTTTAAGATTAATATTTCTATTGAAACTATCGTTTTCTTTTTACATAAAGTAATACATTGTACTTGACTTTTACTTCACAAATATATATTTCTTTTTCTTCTATAAACCACTTATTGTAAAAAAGTGTGAACGCAAATAAAAGAATCTATCAATCTATCTATCACTTATGTATGGTAGTGAAAGTTGGGTATAGCAGAAGAAGCATAAAAGTAAAATAACTGCGGTAGAGATGAGAGCGTTGAGAAGTATGAGTGGATTGAAACTGGGTGACAAAGTAAGAAATAGTGTGATAAGAGAACGTTGTGGTATAAAAGAAGATGTAGTGACTAAAATTGAGAAAGGTATGCTTAGATGGTTTGGGCACGTAGAGAGAATGAATGAAAGGAGGCTGACAAAAAGGACTTATGAGTCAAGAGTGAATGGATAAGTTGAAAGGGGAAGACCAAGGCGAACCTTCCTAGACAAAATCCAGGACAATTTAAATAAGGGCCAGGTCAAGAGTATTCTTAACCGACGAACTTGTGTGAAAGGTTTAATGAGAATGAAAGAAGCGAAGGAGATATGCAAGGATCGCGGCAAGTGGAAGAACGTGGTCTCTGCCTACCCCTATGGGAATGAAGTGTGAAGCCTATGTATGTATGTAATTTGTCATGGGATGAAACTTTCTTTGAGACACCAGAAAAATCAAACGTTCTCGCTTTTCAAAAACGTCATGAAAAAACAAAGTCAATTCACACTTAAATTTAAACTCATTACCTAGAATCAAATCTTCAAACCTTTTAATTTGACTTTTCAATAGATGTACCCTGTACACTATTTCGCAAAATATTAAGTGTTAACTTCCAGAGTAATCCATTACATGTTTAAAAAATGTATTTTAATTTGAGCTAAGTAAAATAACCGTAATTCATCCAGAATTACGGTTATTTTACTTAGCTTAAGTAGTGATCGTGAACTAGTTAGAAAAGATATAACAAACGTAATTAATGGATCTAATAAAAATTATTTTCATGGTACGTGATCACAGGAATATTAATTCAATGCAAATAATGTATGAGGTTAGAACTATATAACCCACTTAGACCCATTAAGGAAGTAGTTAATGGTTCTCATGAAGTCACAGAAGCGGTAGTGATTAATTGAAAAACAATGTTTGGAGCTTATTAGTTATACAACGTTTATATTATCGCATAGTTTTATGACCAACTGTGACTATTAAACCGCTTATCATCTAAGATGATTTACAATGTTGTGTGCTTATTTTATCTCATGTATACATAATCAACGATTGTAGTACGCGACTATTCATAGGTCAAAAATATTTTATATGATTTAACTTTTTATTACATTTCATGGGGTTTTGAGACCCTCTTTTAATAAAGTGATATATGTGTTAGAGGCTCTCGCTTTTCCGTAATATACGTTTATTTATTTCTTACGCTGTTGGATTAACAGCATTTTAAAAAGTTGTTACATAAAATACTTAATATACTTAAATTAAGGCTAATTAAGGATTACACAGACTACTATATAATATTTGAAATAACAGAGTAGGTATTAAGAAGTCCGAACTTAGAAACTATAATGAGAAAAAACTGAAATATTCGCTATGTACTTACGAAAAGTTAGTGGGTGTTATGTAGGTGTGAGTGGGTATGTGAGATTTAGTGAGTGTATTTGTGAGTTAAATTGTGTTTGTTGGTGAAATTTAGTCGTGTAAGAAAAATTGGTGTATGTTTTTTTAAATAAGCGGGTATGTGTTTGTGATTTAGAGTATGTAAATAATAATCAAAGATAATATCTCAACATTTCGTTTTGTTTTTGATTAGCTTTGATAATCACCTTTGTAAGGATTCTTTAGGTAGGTAATAAGTCAAGGTGTGTATAATATCTATTATATGTTAGTAAAATATGTGGTATTATAGAATTAAAGGAATAGTAGGTGTGTTGATGGGGATACTTGCAACAAAGGTGTGTGACGTATTTTAATAGACGCGATATTTATTGATATCGCTGATACTAAGCATTGACAATCAATATTTCCTGTCAGGATTGCCTGTAATAGCCTCTTATTTTCTAGAGTGTCTATACCGTTATGTGAGCTGTGGCTTCATGATAATTGGTAAATTTCTTATATTCCTTAAAAGCGAGATACTTAGGGAACTGCCTTTGAATTGATTTGATATGCTTAAAATTAATATAAAAGAACATATTATGAGCTCTTTAAAAATCAAAATGTAATGTAATGTAAAATAAAGGATACTTAAAATTATACTGCATGTTTAGATTCGTGAACATTTTTGAAATTAATTATTAAACATAAGCCCAAATGCTTGACTTTACCATGGTGAAGTGGTCAGCTTTTGGGATACAAGTTTGATTCGGATTACTTAAAGAGTGTATACGGCTGATCTTTAACCCTTAACGGCCACACTTCAGCCAAGCCGCGTTACGACCACATCGGGTTATTCATTATCCACACCGAAAAACCTAATTGTACAAAATATATGGGTATTTCAAAACTTCCAAGCGTTTTTCTATGTCTATTGAAGAGTTCTTTAACATTTAAACAACTTAACAATTTTATTGGTCAATTCATAGGTGGGAGTTATCATTACTTGTATGAATTTCAATAGTTTAGGCCTTCTTTGGGGAAAAGACCACTTCCTAAACAAGTTTGTAATTTCCTCTTGCTGGTTTACGGTATATGATGCTAACCAATTCAGGTTTTTAACTCCAAAATACCTCATTATTAAAGACACCTTATATCAATGAAACGCCGTCACTTTTTTAAAATTACAGTAATGACTATAATGGCTTGCAACCCAAATAATGATTTGCCCGAAAATACTTCATGCCGTGTTTTTACTTCCGAGGAAGTATTCTCTCTCGTTAACCACGCATAATATTTCAATAATGCAGAAAATGAACTACTTTTGGATCCAAGTCTTTAGATTTTTCCCGCTATTTAAAGTAGTATTGTTAGTAAGAAATATTCTGAAACAAGTAATGTGGTAAACAAAACAAAGTGTACGCCATATCGCACATTTTGAAATTCATTTATACAAAACTTTAAAACTGTTACTTGAGCTTTCAATAGATGGCGATGTAAAATTAAGCAAAATTCAATCAAGTAATTAATTAATATTTAAAAAATTCTTCAACTGTCATTTAGTATAGGTAAAAAAAAATGATCTTTGGTAAGTGAATACAAAAGTATTTCATTAAAAATTAATAATTTGAACAATATGCACAGTAAATTAAGAGCAATAATTTAAAAAAATACCTTACACGCTTCACTGATAGTCCTTTAGTTAAAACAAAGTTAGGCATATGGAGTGAAAAAATGGCCCATCATAAACATTTATTTAATCACTAGATGATCAAGTTCAAATAATAAATCCTTTACGATCTTTTCTCAGATCGACTAATACAAAAAAAAACGTAAAAGTGGATTAAGCCATTTCGGAAGAATACGTTAACAAATACTGTGACACACGTGTGTACTTTTTATATATTATATATGCTAATTGCAATAGAATTAAGTCCATTTGGATTAACTTTGAGCATTCTAAGATATTCTTATGTAGAATAAATTATGACTACGTTTGGCGAGGCATCTAAGGACTGCCATTGGCTCTTATAGTTTTAATTGACTAACCTTTTAACCATAAAAATTCTGAGGCCGTAGAATATTTTTAGCATTCGCTGAAGAAACATATTGCGTTATAAATATGGCAAATTTAATGATCATGTCGAAATACTTAACTCATCAGAGTCGAAGGTTTTCTTGCTATTAAAATATTTTGTCGTTATTAGGCGCACCACATAAAATGTTATTTATAAACAAAAATGGACTAAATGAGTACAATTAATTAAAATTATTTCTGTATAAAGAATCTTTCTACTGGCATTTGATTCATAACAAATGTAAGGATAGCCACGACAATAAAACTCCAACTAAACATTTTAAAATATATTTTCCAATATCGCTTTACTTTATCATATGTCTAGTCCCTTTTTTTCAAATGTATTCCTGCTGACAACATTCTTTTACTTTTATTTCTTTTCTTTTCCCATCTTTCAAAATATTCTCACCGACCAAGTTTTTTCAGTCTAACCTCTTTCGCTATTGTTAAACAATAATGTTATGAGTATTTAAAATCAATATTACCGATTAATTTAATTGAACCTTAAACAACGCTAACTCACAAACTTTAAAAAGAATTTCAATCGGCAAAATGGTTTTTGCCGATTTTGCTGATAAGACAATATTTTAAAAATATGTTATTTATTACTGTATATTTTATATCGATGACAAGTTTTTAAGCATAGTAAAATGTTTAAACATAAAGAAAACGATGACCTGGGTTGATAAATTAGTCATCAAAATTACAAAAACATCAAAATCTTGATACGTAGGGACTAAGCATGGGAGTCATTGCTTATTTTAATAACTATAGCTTTGATGTTATTATAAGTTAAAAAACTGATATTTTATCAAGTTATTCGTCACTGAAGCGTTATTTTTTCTATAGACATATTTATATGATAGATTTTGTGTATAGGTATATGTAAAAGGTATTAAGTAGTAGCGAATAATATTTACTTCAATATCTATAAAAGGATTTCTAGGGCAAATTTGTTAGGATAAGAATTGCCTGTTTAATAACAAATATAATATCCTCTAGAATTGTTTACCATGTATTATCTTTATCGTCAATTGAATTCTATAATATTCATTTCGGTCGCCTTGCTTCTTTACTAGTTGAACTTGTTACAATACTCACTCACTGCATTGTAATATATTGGCAATAATATAATGACCCTTTATTGGTTTTAAGTTATTGTCGTTACTTCTTGTTTTATCAGAAAAGTAACAAATAACAGATATGTTAGTTAGTTATCCCATGCTTAGTAGGGACCGTCGCTTATTTATACCCAAATGTGTTCATATTTTATATGCTTATGTTCTAAGTAAAACCTGCTGTTTCCGTGAAAATGTCGTTACACCATTTAACCGAATTGATACATTTTATTACTGCTTATTTCATTATGTGAACTTCTGAGAAAAACTATGCTTTATAGGGTAGTTAGAGACAATATTTTTCTGAAATATAATCTAATAAAGCACCCTAATGCGATCTCGTTAAAATATGCCAAACTTATTTTATTGCTTTTGACATCATGAATCGGAAATTTTGACGAATGCAGTGTAAATAAAACGGGCCCACACAAACTTGAAAGTATTAAACTTTCATAACTTAGACCGAAGAAATATTTACTTATTATACTACTATCTCTTACTGTACACTATGTCATTGTTGCAAAAGCAAACTTTATACAATTACAGGTATTTGTGCATACTTAACAAAAAGATCATAAAACAGATCTTAGAAAAAATAGCGAATTTTTTTTTTATTAATTTTATACTTAATTTCCCCTCTATTTACTTCCTTAAATTTACAGAGTTTAAAAAGCTTATAGTTTCAAAAGTAATTTCATGACTGTTGGTACATTCGTACGTTTAGTACTGTACATTATTTGTGCCGTTAGCGATTCATTATTATTTATTCACTGATAAAAATAAACAACACCCACGACTTCCTGAAAGAGATCCATTTGCACCTATTTTATTTCTCATATTTCCTGTAAATCTATCTTATACAAACGGCATTAGTTGCTCTTATATTTCTATAAATTAGAGACTTTTCAATAAAACGCTCTGGATGTAGAGTTACTTACATCACGTAATAATATAAAATGCCGAAAGCTTATTTCATTACATATAACTTGTTTAGATTTAAATGTCAGCGTATAATCAAAATATTGGCAAATAGTTTCAAAACAATACTACGCGCTTACATTACAATATTTACATTTAATATGGTAGCCTATTTTACGTAATTTGGCATTTACATACAAGCAATCACATTACTTAAGCAACTAATATACATGCAACTATTGCTCAACATGCGGGCTAAAGAAAGCTCGTGAGTGCATCTTAAGCAGATAGAACCCAAATTATACAAATTTGTTTTTTTTTTACGACAGCTCCATCGGATCTCATACTTTTAACTACGAGAAGCGTAAAACATTCCATATCCTTATTATTACTGAATGAATGTAACTATTTTAATTTTCAATACACTCACGTCAAACTATGACAAAAATCTCTTTTTAAGTTTGAAAAGCTCCTTGCCTAAGCGCTAAAGAAAGCTCACGCGTCATAAAGCAAGCACAACAGACCTAAATATTAATTGGCACAATCATATTTTAATATGTTGTACTTTATTTGATCTTGTTATACTAGAATATGAAGCCTCGCCACATAAAAAAGTCATCTAAAAACAAATAAAGTTTGTAATATAAAACGTAAACTGTTTAAAACTTACTATGTTATGCAAATAACTCAAAATCGATAAAATGTAATTTAACAATAGGTCGGCAGGTCGCACTGTTTGAAATTTACATACAAGCGAGCACATAACATATGCAACTAACGAATATTAAAGTAAAGAAAGCTCGCTCGTCGCAAACAAACTCGCAACACTCGCAAGTTAAATTGCACGATCACCGTTTAATATTTTGTTCTTATTGTAAAGGTAAATAGCAATCCATTAACGTCCCACCGCTGAGCACAGGCCTCCTCACTCGTAGGGGAGAGGGATTTTAGAGCATAGACCCACCACGCTGCTCTACTGATTGGCATGCATAGTACACAGGTGCGCTCTCTATTCCTTAACTCTCATAGTCCGATGTGACGGGAATCCGACACGACCGGAGAGAGATCAGGCGCAGGACCGACGGCTTAACGTGCTCTCCCAGGCACGGGGGTGGATCAGGCACCGCCAACTTTCCAACTTCGGGCAAATATTGAGAAAATCTTAACAGAAAACTCAATTTTGATTTTTCAATTGGCCCAACCCGGGACTTGAACTCAGGATCTCGGGACCTTAGACCAATGAGATAGTTGGCAGTTCTTATTGTCCTAGAATATAATTCATCCCTATGTCAAAAATTTTTTTATCTAAAGGAATATAAAGATAGGAAAACGAAACTATGAAAAAACAGCGTATTGATTTTATACGTCAAACAAATAGAAATTGTTAAAATATGATTTAACAGTAATATAAGAAAAAACAGTGATCTGATCATTTATGCAAATAACGAATTGAAAACTGTTGCTCAGGACATGGACTAACGAAAGCTCACGTATCGCAAATAAGGACTATACCCGCAAGTGTGATATTGCACAAGCATAACTTAACATTTTGTTCATTATGTGAGCTTATTATACTATAATTCCTCATTGTGTTAAAAACTCTGTGCTAAAAACCAAAAGAATTAGGAAAACGATAACTAACCTATTTAAAAAATACTTCTTTCTCCTTTACACCATACATAATCATATGCAACTAAAGAATATGCGGCGCCAAAGAAAGCTCGCTAGCCGCAAACAAGCGCAACACCCACAGATATATAAATTGCACGATTACAATTAATATTTCGTACCTTTTAAACTAGAATATAATTGTTCACTATGTAAATTTTTTTTTCATTAAGTAACAGTTAAAGTTATTAAAAGGAAACTATTAAAAACCTGCTAATTGCTCTTTAACGCCAGACAAATCGAAATAGTTAAAATATAATTTAACCGTAATCTAACAACAGCGAGCACATTATTAATGCAACTAACGAATATGCAACTATTGCTCAGCGCAAGCGCCAACGAAAGCTCGGTTGTCGCAAAAAAGCATCACACCCGCAAGTGTTAATTAGCCCATATGCATGTTTTCGTATTGTTATGCTATAAAGCACACTACAGGTCCCCGATTTCTGACGTCACCCGGACGTGGACTCCACCCACGCTCCCGACAACGCTCTTGATCAGTTTAAAACTCCTCCATAATGTCCGATATGTGTTTTAATGTCAACGTTGCTCCAACCCGAGGCTCGGTCTTGCGGGAGACTCCCTGGTCGTAGCGTTTCTATGAGAAATTGCCCTTTTATAGGCTCGCAATCGAAAACTGATGAGGATCTCTAAAATCTCGTCCTTCTCACCGGTTACACTGTAAAAGTTAGTAGCGCTAACAGTTAAGGACACTGCGGTCAAAAAAAAGCGCGTGCGTACAAAGTACACATGTCAGAAGTGTAACTTCTTTGGCATACTAATTTTTAGGTCTTGTTTATATTTATACAAATCTAAAACTTTAAATTTCCGAGACTTTGAGGGTTAAAAAGGAAGATATGTTACAAATTTCATTGACATTTTAGTATTAAAAGTGTCAAAAACAATAAATAATTTATACAAATCTCATATGACGAATTGTAAATAAAAATGCCCCTTGTTTTTGTCAATATTAGAAATTATTAATTAAATTTTGTTTCTGAAATTAAAATTTTAGGAAATAGAATATATGAAATATTAAGTTATTAAATGAATAGTGGCAAATTAAAATGCCACCGGTTATTTGTAACTATTAAAACTACCTAACCTTCAATTAGCTTAAAAAACGTTGCACATCACGCGTTTCATCCGTAAAAATTTTAACCTCATGCGCCTAAAGAATTTTCACTTCAAAAAAATGCTCACATTAAGATGCACAGAAACGAGCTTACGGTCACACGGTTAGGCGCGCCTAATGAGAAAGTTTATCAAGCGATTATTGCGTAGTTCAGCGGGGAAGCTTCGTCCGCCTCGTCCGCTAGAGGCGCTCCCGCCGCAGGTGTGCCCTCCTCCCCCCACCACGGCGCTACGACGCAGCTTTCTTTAGTACACGCCACTTCACGCCAGTCGACTGTCAACCACGGAGGCGGTTGGTCGCACGCACGCTGCAATAAAAAGCACCGCGCCAACCGTAAACACGACGCACTAACTGCGCACCGCTTCCGTTCGCGATATAACCCAAATCCAATGCTCCTTCGCTAGTGTCGTGTTGTGCCAAAGTGGATTTATGGTACGAGTGTACATCAAAATTTTGTTAAAAGTTAATAAATGTCACGTATAGCGGTGTAGTGTCGCGTTGATCAGATCGTGCAAAGAAATAGTGGATTGCGGTATTGTGCGAACTGCGAAACGGGTTCCGGCCGGTTCTATTGAAGCTACCGAATCTACATGTCGGCTACTGATCAAATGCTAACCGATAACTCTCAAGCATGCTTTTTAATAGGCAGCTTTATCCGGCGCATTTGATAAATTAACAGTTTGACTTATATCAGTTACAAATTGTTTACGTAATGCCATCAACATTCCTAGCCAATCATTTATATATAAAAATCTCATGTCATAGTGTATAAATCGCATATTTGGTAGGTATGAGAATAGGTATTAAAGTAAACATAATTTTCACATTTTCTTAGAAAATCCAATATATCCTAAACAGATTAAGTTCATAAAATAATTTTGTTAATCAATGATTGCATAGAAAATGATCTTTATAGAGTATATAAATAATCTGATGTGCTTATTATATTTAAACATCGTAAGCAATACATCTACGGCGTGCTCGCTGTTGTCAACGCTATCAATTAGTGCCATCGAGGTGTCCCACTTACACGAAAGTCATGCTGTTACGAGCAGGAAAACTTATTATGAGCTTACAAACAGACTATTTTTATAACTCATTCCCTCCTCGCCCTTTAATTAATTAATTTAAGTGATTAAAAAACCCATAATAAAACTATTAACAAAATTTTCCGCTAACTATTTAAGAAAACTTCTATCAATATCCTATTTCAGTGTTAAAACTTTGTAAATAAATTGTTTCATTATGCCTAATAATAATCTCTGAGCTTAAACCAAAAATAAAAAGGCTTATAAAGATTAAAAACTAGTATCTCGCTAGATGACCAAGGAAACGTCATTAATTTTATTTTACAAATATATTTATAAAACAATGAATATTCTTGTATTATTGTAAATATTGAAACAAAAAATTTGCACTCTATATTTTTTTCTCATTATTGACCATTATCAACTCTATTTTTAAGTTCGTAAGTTTATAATTATGTTACACGGAAATAATAGCATTTTTCTTAATGGATGTCTTTTTGCTAGACATTAAACGGTATACACATTGATATTTAAACGTATATTGAATTATCTAATTAATGTAATTATAAAGTTTATAGTCTCATCACTAATAAATAATAAAATAGAATAAATAAAACCTTTCCGTAATAGTTTAATTATAGCCGGTAAATATGGGAAAATGTTCTAAAAAAAACAAGGGGTTCGCAATAAATTATTTAAAAGAGAAGCATTATAAAAAGCCAATTCATAAAGCGAGTTAAATCGAATTGATAATAAGAGAGTTTACCAAGTCTTAAAACGTAAATACTATTTATATTCTCATTTCTCAATTCTCATTTACACTGGGATATTACGAGTTACCCTACTGGCTTCTATATTTCGTCTTTCATTTCTTGGCCTCTCTAAATATTGAATAATTTACTTTAAAGTATGGTAACTTTTATTTATAGTATTTTTTTTATTGCTGACAGTTTAGCGCTTGACTGTGATCTCATCTGATGGTAAGTGACGATACAGTCTAAAATGGAAGCGGCTAATCTGGTAAGAGGCGATATAGGCTTCTACACAGCATCATACCGGAACACAAATCTAATTGTTTGCCGATACGCATTTGCTGGTAGAGTGTTAACTAGCCACCGCCGAAGCCTCTCACCAGTCCCATACTCAAACAAATTAGAAAATACATTTTTTAAATTCACCCTATCAGGGATCAAACCCAGGGCTTTTGCTAGCAAGTGTGGTGACAGCTTTTGTTTATAAAAATCTATGCTTTTTTATTACTGGCGGTTAATAATTATTTGTCATAACACCTAATGGTATGTGATGTTACAGTTTAGGATGGTACCGCAATACTTCATGTAAGAGCAAACATATCTTAATGGTTTTTATACGGCATCATACTGAAATGCAATTTTTTTTACCCTGACACTAGTTTTTGGTACTTAGTCAAGTTAATTTCTAAAATTTGCTCTATCAAGAATCGAACACAGAACACCTCTAAAAGCTAAATTGGTCCATATAGCTTAAATTAAAGAAAACATTCTTTACATTAGACAAGTGATATAAATAATCAGTCTATTTAAATTAGGTCTTACCAGGTAATAATAGAAACGCAGTCGCAAAATTTAATTATCAGCAGATAAAAGGATAAAGTAGCGATAAAAATTTCTACTGCGCATGAAATATTTTTGATTATGACAATTTACCTGTCAATGTGTATATTTCACTGATTGATATGAATGTCCTATCTAATTTAAGACGAAGTAATTTTTGAACATATATCGAAATACATTCAAAATTAATGCAACTGCTAAAGCAATATTATTAATGAACATAATAAAAAAAATGTATCTGTGAAAGTCCTGACAATAATTTTCTAGCCTTTTCAAATGTTAAAGATAAAAAAACAAATAAAAAAGACTATGGTTAAAAGCAATCTATAGATGTGAAGATGAGGTTAATAAGCAATAAGAAAAATATTCATTTTTTGTTCAAGATTTATAGAATAATAGCTTTACAATATATACAATTAGAACTGTGCATAAATTAATATCAATAATGTATTACTGACGCATTGACTATATTAACTCTTCTATCCCATAGTCATTGAGAGTCGTCTTGATTCAAACGAACGTTACATAACCTTTCATGACGACTCAGTCGATTTCAATACCAAATTTGTTCTAATTTAAACAGCAAATATCATAATCGAATATAAGGCAGTAAACCCAAGGTAGAATTCCTAGTTCTAATTTCAATGTTGCGCATGTAATCATCCAAAATCATCATCATTAATGAGCTATTATAGGCTTATGTTTGATTTAGGTTATCAAATTTAAAATAAATGAGACGTTTTCGCAGTAAACGGAAAGTAAAATGCGATGTTAGTCCTTATTAGCGGGAACAAAAACTGTTTGCAAGCAATTAATTTAATTTGATAGCAGCCTTGATAAAAGAACTTAATTACTTAGTGACACTTGACTCTTAGATAAGGCCAACAAGAACGCTTTTCCGTTGAAACATTATTTCTCGTAAAATAAACAGCACAGATTTAGATTGTAAGAAATTTACAAACTTTCAACATTCTACTTTAACAAAGCTTTGACTGAATAAATCATGGCCTGTTGTAGAGCATAAGATATTTGTAAGCGATTCCTATTCAACATTGGAAAGGTCAAACCACTTTGTATGTCTATCTTCTTTAATAGAATTAGGGTTATTACATATAAGAACAACACTGAATTTCTCAGCTTAAGATAGTACTATTACTTATAGTTTTGATCTTTAATGTCGTAATGACTACGTGAATTTATGTTAATGAACTAATCTTTTTTATTAGCAAATAATATAAAGCTACTATAACAAAGGAGAAAGCCTAACAAATCATTTCCACTTATTGAATGCCTAGAAAAGGGTGTTTGAAAAATCGAATAAAAGAAATAGTTTGATAGTATGATGTTAAGCTTTTTTATGAGATCGATATTATAATGTACTAACAGATGTTTTAAACAATAAACGTTCATAAGTAGGCAACACTCCAAAAACTGATAGTAAGATGCACTTAAATTTTATAAAACTACTTAATAATATTTATGAAAAAAAAGGTAAAAACGGAAAACAAAATACAGAAATATTGAATTTTTTTAATTCTAAGTAAAACAAATCATAATTCGCGAATTAATCTCAAATTGAAACGTTGAATTTTTCCTCTTTTACCAAATAGATTACCTTTCTTTGATAATCAGGAATTTCGCGAAAAATCTATCAACTGATAATTTCACTATATATTGTTATCGGAATTACCAGTACTATACAATAAGTATTTAAATGTCAGGCTTACTATGCGAGGAATTTAAAAAACATGTTCGTTTCTAAAAATGTATATGGAGCAGTGCTATTTTAACCAATATACATATATTGTTTTTGAAAATACGCAATTAAGCAGTAAAGTTGTTGACACTTTGAAATTTGCAAGAGCTACTTTATGAACCTTTTTATCTTCGTTAACTCATGATACATCGTAGCTTTCACTGAAACTTTAACCTCTTTAGGTCTTAAACTTTACTACTATTAGAAACTCTCTTTTACCCTCCGGTTAATCTTTTGTTTACCTTAATTTAACATAACCGCAGGTTGAGAAAGTTTATCTGAACAAGTTCAATGTAGCAAGTACAATATTCATGAGTAACTTTACAGATTTTGATTGAAAAATAAATATTTGGTCTATGGTGTAAACAAATACGTTTGATTTTTTGAAGTTTATTATTTTTCATGGTGCTTATTGATTCATTAATCGTTCTTAATTAATGTATACTTAATTTTTTATTCGTTTACACGGTTTCTTTCGATTTATTTTCATACTAAGTGATGTGACTTTATTAGAAACATATAACTTACTGTAAATATTTGGAATAATTACTCTGACATTTATTATTTCAACAACGTTATGTTTACCAGAGCTATCTTTTTCTTCTAGTTCATTTTAAAATTAAAACTATAACTATCACTGGTTTGTGGTAAACAAGCTATTCCCCGCGTAGTTTTCGATCCCATAGGGTTGTGTAAAAGGAATGTGAATGCTGGATTTTGATTTATTGGGCGAATAGTTTTAGAGATTCCGTGTGTCATTGGGGTGGAAACAAACAACATCAACAACCAGTGATTATTAAAATAGCTCCGGCCGTTCTCAATTTATAGATGGTGTTACTTAATAACGACTTTTGTTTTATTAAATTTAAGAGAAACTTATTTTCTATTAACGAGCAAAGGATTTCAATAGATACGAATATTACCATTGCGTATGAGTTAAAATAGCTGTATAACAACGATTTAGTAAACAGTCGGAGTGAAAGGAACTTTCTCTAGCCCTCCGGCCCTCTACGATAACTCTATCGCAGAAATTTACACCGCTCCAACAATATCACTTACACCGATTGTGCGTTTTTTATGTACACACAAAACAGTTTTTTAGGAAAACATTAACAGTATTTTAGGAAAAAAGAAGCGGACAAGAAAATACAAAAGTTTTATGTTGGAATTTGTGTAAACACAGCATCTTCCAATTATAAAAAAACCATCTAATTGTGGAAATTTCCTCACAACATCATTATATATTCTACACATCCCATCAACGGATTTTAAAATGATATGTTTTAAATATATTCAAAGCGAATAATTTTCAATGCCTGCTACGATATAATATTATTTATTGAAAATGACAGTAGTATTGAGCATTCTATAATAGATTGGATAATGTTACGTACAGTTAATAAAATACAAACATTTCTTCTTAAATATAGCAGCATTATTTTAAAGTGCTTACATCTTTCGAGATAGTTATGAACCGTAGAAAACGTTGCTGAATAGATTCTATACGGTACTAGCTGATCCACGCAACTGGATCTCGTAAAAATACTGACCTACCAATGACCTCCTCCCATGGGTTACGAGTGTAGGACTCGGCGAAGGAGGCTGCGCAACATCTACTAAAACCCAAGGGAAGCCTCTTCACCCGTGAGTGAAATACTAGAGCATCAATTCGCACATTCCTCACCGGTATCTTGAATGAGTCCGATTAAGAATTCATAGAGGCTGGAGGCGGTGTGCAAACATATCTTTTCTTTGTCGCTGGCAAATGCAATGTACGCACTAACCCTCAACGATGACCAGTCAAGAGTGTTGGACTCAGCGATGGGAGGTCTCGGAATACCCACTAAAACCCAGCGGAACCCTCTGCATTCATTAGTGAGGCACCAGGTGTTCAGCTTTCGTATTCTGCCCTGGTGTCCCGGATGAGGATTCACGGAGGCGGGAGTAGATGCGTTAACATATGCCGCCTTGTATTCCGCCTTCTTCGGCGGTGAGGGGGAATATCCACCGCATTCTCCCTCTCTCTCTCTCTCTCTCTCGTGGGTTTCCTTCAGTGAGACTGCCGTCTCGCAAAAGAAGGTCACTTCCGCCCACCATCTCTTACTGGAGAACTCCCCAACGAGAGATAGCCACCGATCAACGCCACCAGGATGCTGAGGTCCCCAGGCCGTGCAAACATACTTGCCTTCTACAGCGGTCAGAGGGATTATCCACTGCATTTTTCCTTTCTCACACGTGGATCTCTATTATAATACGGTCTCGCAGTACAAGGCCAATTCCTGTGAAAACCTACATAACCCGTAAATTATTGTGGAATATGTGAAGCCAGCATAGTATATGCTCTAAATTACCTCTCTCCCATAAGTGATGTGCCCTGTGCCCAGCCCTGGGACGTTAATAATCTGCTACTTACCATGTTTTCAAACGAGGCTAGGGAATAACAATCTAATAACTCCACTATAATACAGTCAAATCACGATTAATTATTATTTAGGTCGCTTTGATTGATATTCGCAGCTACAGGTGGCCGACAATTATTATCATTAATATTTGCTCACTCCGACGCTTTACATCGTGTTTCAATTCGGCGATGTTAACATAATCACATTTAACCGTTGAATTAATAACCGAAAACGTGGTTGCTTTATTTATTTTCCACGTAAACAGGTAATAAACAAATAAACAGATCAAATAATATTGCTCAAATGTAAATCGAATTGCACTCTCGTACATACCGTTGGTAAATTTTGCAAAAAAGGATAGAAAGGTCAACCCGTTTAAGACATAATGTTCGATTATAATTTATTATATATGTTATTTTCTTGAGAATATTTTTATGGGTGTTAATACAAGTCTGCATAAACATAGCCAATCTTTTAGTACTTTCTTAAAACTGTTAAGAGAATTGCCATCAAAATAGCTCCAATTTCTTAACTTCGACATTCTGACATATCTTTCTTCTGTACAATGATAGGAATGAATTAATAGAAATAACAGATTACCGTAAAATCTAATTTAATTCCTATGCTCATGTAAAAAGTACTTCTTTAACTGATATAGGAAGAAATTTTTAACATCAAAGTTTGTTTCATTATTTTGCAAAAATTGTACAGCGTCATTTATTTTAAAACTTACGTAAATGATTTAAAGGTTTCTATCTATAAATTAAATTATAGAAGTTCTTGCTACATGAGAGAATTTACTTTTTTTTTACTGTAATCTCTTACTTAATTCATTTAAATTATTTGGATAATTAAGGTACGAAAAATGATAAAATTTCAACGTGTACTTTAATTTAAACTAGGTCCGTAAACGTATATAATAATATTTTCTTTGGCAGAAAGAAAGAAATAATAAAGGTAGTTCAGATTAAATCTATTCAATTATTAGATATTGCAAATGGGGTTAAATAATTTGGTAGAATTAGCCCAATTGCTGGACCGTTAGGCGTTCAAGATAGTTTTTTTTTCACCGCTCCTTTCTACCTCACGCTCGACATATGTAGGTCGACGCAAATAGCATTGTTCGTCTTTGATTTATGTGTTTCTTTATAACTTACGCTATTTACAATCCTTATCTCAGCTTTCTAATGTTACTACTACGATTTCTATATGGAAAAGCTGTAAAACAATGCTGTTTGTCGCCAATCTGCTTGAAATTTTATACAAATATTTAACAAAGCAACAAAGCAAATACAAATATTTGTCACGGACACTTTTCTAGTTTCGGACAAGTCTTTAATTTAATTAAATGTCCGGGTCAATTTCTTTGGATAAAAACTAGTAACTTGAAACTGATTGTCACTACTGTTGCATTCTCTATTTGACTCCTTGAAGTTATAATTTTGCAACATAAAGCTGACTAGTTAATTCCAAGGCTCTTCCGTATAAATATTAAAAAAAAAATACAAATGCGTGTGTACACAGTACACATATCAGAAGTGAAATTTCTTTGGCAAACTAATTTTGTTTATATTTATACAAATCTAAAAAACTTTAGATTTCCAAGACTTGTTTTTTGTCAATATTAGAAATAAGTGATTTTGAATTTAAAATTTAGAAAAGAGAATATACAAAAAACAGGATATTAAATTCTTAAATGACGAGTGGCAAATTAAAATGTTACATGTTAGGTAGTTAAAAGGTTAGGTAGTTTTAATATTTGTAAATATTAAAACTACCTAACCTTCAAACGAATTAGCATTAAAAAACGGTGCACATCTTCATGACGCTACTCACGCGTTTCATCCGTTAAAGTTCTACCCTCATGTGGCTAAAGTAGTTTCGCTTCAAAAATATAAAAAATGTTTCAGCAGTATATAACTTATTATATAGAGAAACCCACTTTAATATAATAATATGATGGCATAATGGAACATTTCCTAACAGGACAAATATAGAAAATTCCATTCTCTTATTTATCTAGTTCTGTATTAGTAAAACACTTCGGCCGTGACTAGTTGAAACCTTATACCCTATATGTTTTTATCAAAGACAAGAGCTTCATTTTAAGATTTTAAAGTATTGATTTGTTACTCCGTTGTATGATAGAAAAATATCTGATATATTACGTGAACTTAAGTTAAGCTCAGTGCGAGCGATATTGAGCAGAGTTTACGCAAGCTTCGCTTATGTAAGCAATTTGCGATTCTTATGCAACCATATTATGCTTTCGTTTACTGAACTTATAATACATACGTTATATACAATATTATTTTTGTCATCTTGATAGAATTAGAGAAATAATTTTAAAGTTAAGACATAAATACAATTGCGCCTATTTTTAATTAATCGGCTTCAAAAAAAGATGAGGTTATCAATTCGTGTAAATGTATGTTTTTTTTTATATTTATTAGCTCATAATTTTCGAATGGGTGACCCGATCTTGATGATTATTTAGAGCATACTGCTCTAAAGAGTAAAAACTAATTGCGTATTCTTTTTTAGACTTCTTCGTATTATTATATTTGGAGTCGGTGTCAGCCTACATATATAGTTATAGGTGGGAGCAGCGAAATGGCGACGCGGGACCCTCTTACCTTTGGTGACGCCGACTCCAAATATAATAATACAAAGTACTCTACGCAATTATTTTATACTTTCTAGAGCATATTAATATATTTGGAAGAGTTTGTTTTAAAGGCGGTTGTTTAAATTTTTTATTTCTTATATCTCCTAAATATGTGCGCATTGAATTACCTTTTATATTTAATCGCTTGTATTTACTTACGATTGGATCAGATCAGAATCAAGTGACATTTTGTACATCAATTAAATTTCACGTCATCTGGAAGCTTTTTGACTTTAATTACTGTTTTTATTAGTAATACCTTTTTACCGAAAAAAAGTTTCATTTAAAAAAAAAAAACATCTTAATTATAACCTGTCATAGTAATCATTTTCTATTCTAACTCATAGATAAACATGTAAATGTGATGCAAGACGGTGGTGATATTTATTTTACAATCTGCAATGGATAGCGTCATTGGTGTTAAAAAGTTGATGGCATGCATCCGAACAGATTTATTTATAACTTTCAAACAGACGAAGACAGAGTCACAATCTGTTGCATAACAAATTAGTTTGTAGTATTAGATACAAGTGTATTATATGTATTTTTTATATTATGTATTATATATGTATCTCTACACTTAACGGTGCAGTGAGGGCAATTGATATATACTAACATTTATTGGTTATCTGCAATTAACACCTTACTTATAAAAATTTTTTTCAGGCTATTTCATTAATTGGAAAATTCTTCCAAATTTAAATTCTACGAATGCATCTAAGTCCTTTTTAGCCTTTGTATTTGATACACATATAAACTTTTAAATGTATTTTATTAAATAAATATTAATTTCAATAAATACGCGACAATAATGCTTTTCCTAATTTTATTATTTTACTGTAAACAAAAACGTTGCTTTACAATCCATTACTACCAACTTTCTACAAGAAACAACTGGAAAAGCCATACTATACAAACAAGATTGTATGACTTCTCCAGTATTCATTTTATTCGATTCGCAATTCATATTGAAGTGTTTTTATATACCTTTCATCCCCAAACGGAATTAGCTATAGACAAGCATTACATGCATACATAAACGAATCCTAAATTGACACACTGTTAAAAAGAAAGTAATTCTCATTTTGTCATGCAATCGCAGTGTTGCGATATGGTAATCGATGCTAATAATTTAAATTTGCGATAAGCCCATACAAATACTTATTGCTCTTTAGATTTTACTTTATCATAAGCGTGAACAACGGATTTTTTTTACATTTCTTCATATCAGTGTATAACGGATTCGAAAGTTTTATAATTATTTGATTGTATCAATTAAAACAATTAACAAATGATTGTATATCAAGAAACCAAAAAAGGGAATACGTACCATGCAACAAGATGTACAAATGCAAGTCACTAACGTATGAAGTATTAAACCGCACTATAAAAAATTATGGTTCCCTCATTAAAGTGAATCGTTTGTAAAATTATATGATTGTTAAAGTCTTATCGCTGCATTGACTAATGATAATCAACTTTGAAATGAAGCCTGTAATCATGTAATATACATTTCAATACCATGTACCAAGTGCCGAAAATGTACGTGCAAGGCAGTTTCAAAGTCAGGTAAATATCAGAAAACCTTACAAAAATAGAGATACACCTACAGCTGGAATCAAAAAGTTAGAAACGATCCAGAGACTTGCTGTTTGAAGATTTAAGCGCAAAGATTATTGAATATAAAAAATTAGTTAAAACTATTATTAGGTCCTTAATAAGACTATTTATCTAACATCTCATATCCCAATTAAACCCGTACACGTATTACTTTTTCTGTTTAACCAAATTAATCGGTGTTTTGTATGTATTGTTATATAAACACTAATACAACGTTGTAAGTTTACGTCGGTAGGTAAACAAAATACAATTGATTGATAAAAAATATATTGTGACTGTTTTAGATTGCATTAAAGTTGTCGTTAACAATGATGCTATGTTATAAAACATTATTTTATATAAAAAAATGTACGGTAGTCGTTATCTGCACACTTCAATTGAGTAGAACAGTAACAGTCGGACCGTCCAAACGCAATTATTATTCACTATCGGCTGTTATTCCGATCCAGTCTAGTCTTGCAGGAATCCGTAAAATTGGGTTACAGCCAACTTCGACAGACATCTACATTGAAGGGAACAACCGCCCTTATAAACAATTGTTAACATCTGCTTTCCTGTTTGAATAGAACTAATCGAATGTAATTATGCAATTCATTGACTCCTAGGTAGAAAACAATGGCACAATGCTAGACAATTATAATTTAATTTAATGTAAATAAAATCGGTTGGATGAACGCCAAAATTATTTGGCAAAAGGTATTGAACTTGTTTATTTTAGTGTAACCGGACAGCGGTATAACTCAAGAACATTTAAAATTAATTACAAGAAATTGTCCAAACTTATCCTTATTTGAGAAAACCTATTGCCTGTTTTGCCGTTACACCATATTTTCCAGTTGTTCTATTACTGGTAGGTTGCCAGAAATCGTTGCCAAATAATTACACTCATCTAAACATTAGTTAACGAACACGGGTAGAATATTAAAAAATTACCCTTAGTATTATTTGCTCACAAATACTTATGCCATAAAGAGCTGAATTATGTCGATACATCAAATCGCGAGTTCCGTCCTGCACGGTCCAAATGCCTATGAATATTTATTAGAATCATTTTGCACGGTCCGCTTGAATTTATCTTGATTTATCGTATTGTTCTTCTTATATTAGGCATAATTAAGGATCTGATTAATTACGAAACCCTTATTAATGTTCCGCTCATTGAATACTGATGCGTGTTTTATAATGTTGAATTAGTCTCGGTCGAGTCAAGTTGCGGGGCAGGTAGACGACTCCACCCCGCCTTGGCTTAAGAGGGGACCGGGTCTTCCGTCGACTTCAACAGCTGTCATAGCAGCTGCCTATATATGATCGCACGTGCGGCTACACCTATTATTAATGTTTTTTTTTTTTTTTGTTAATTTAGGAAGTGTTACGGAAGGTTTAGTGTTAAAGAAATTGTAGAACACCTTTATGGCCAACGGATTTTTGTTGTTACTTTTAAAATTTTATCCGTTAGGAGTTGTATTGTGATCGTCGAGATAATGATTATGTTATCGGTTTTTGGCGGTTAATGTTTTTCTGAGGTAAAATTTGGACCTAAATAAGCAACTCGATAATGTAATTAGTGTTATTTATGTCTGGCTATACGATAGATAGACTTTTAATGTCTATGTCATTGATTATCATTATTGTCCAACAAGTTGTCATCTTGATCCAGCTCTTTAAAAAAGGAATCCCGCCTCATAGTCTAATGGTAAGCATGTTCGGTTACAGATCATGACGTCCTGTGTTTGAATGCAGATCAAAAAATGATGTTAGGGTTACGAAATTCACATTCACAGTTTTTGCCCGAAGTTGTAAAGTTGGCGGGTGTACACCCCATGCCTCGGAGAGCAAGTTAAACCATCGTCCTTGTACCTAATTTGTCTCCAATCATGTCGGATTTGCTGTCCCATCTATGAAAGTTAAGCAATAGAAAATGCACTTGTTTTTGCGCTTACACATCTCCCGCGCAAGGGTATAATCCCTGGATGGGATTGACCACCGTAGTCTAAAATTCTGTTTGGACAATAGTGTTAAACTAAAATAGTTAACAGCCGATTAAAAGTAGAGTGCTTTGATATATAGGAAATTATTTAGTAATGAAATATTAGTTTCAATGCAACGATCCGTCTAGTTTCCTGCGGTACACGTGACGCTTGTTTATGTGCCAGCTCAAGGTTATTGCATATTGCGACGTTCGGCGCACATAAACGCTAGCTAATAGGAAATATGATTTTTGAGCATTTACGTCATTGAAAACTGCGCCTCTTACTTAGATTTTCACTGAATTCTAACTTTATGTTACTTTCGGTAAGTGTGGTGAAGTTATGATTTCAAATACATATTTTATATTACAATAAAGCCATATATTTTAGCAAATCGCCTCTTTGGAAGAAAATTAATTAAAACGTTTAAAACAACCAATGGCTTCGTGATATTCATATTTAAATAGGAATAAAATATTCAAGACCCTGCTATCCTTTAGCAAAATTGTGGATTATTATGTCGTATTCATCCAAAGCAGCATTTTTTTGTCAATCTTAAGATTTCGTAAACTCTATAAAAGATTTTGATATATAGACAACCCCTATACTCCTCTCATAGAACATAAAAATCGATAAATGAACTTATTTTACTACATATTACCAAACATTATTCTACATCCCGTAGAACTTCTATATTAATTGCACAACTGCGATTTTGAGTGTAAGTGTTACAAGTTAAATTAAATTGATTTATTCGTCTACTTAGTGTGGGACGATGTTTCCGTACCATTAATTTTTTTATGTTCTACCCACAAAAACGATCTCTATAAATTATTTGAGCTTAAGAGAGGAAATTCAAACATCAAGATCTCGCTATAGCTTTTTCAATACATCAACATTTAATGTTGTTTGTCTCTGTTTTAGTTGCGGTTAGAAAATGAATAATGCTCTTTTTTTGTATTTCGACGTATACAAGTATAAAGAGTGAACTCGCATTTTAGTCATATTGACGTTTTGTAAGTATTATGATTATATCACCCTATTTATCCTTCGTGCTTTCTCCAATAAATTTGTCACTGGTGAGATAATCTGTGCCCAATTAGCACACCTAAAAGCCACTAAACAAAGAAGAAGAAGAACCTAGGTTATTATTTTTTTAAATCATATAGCTATTCATGCAAGTTTTTTTATTAAAAATCTCGATGTAAATTGTAGTATACAATTATTTATATATAGCAAACATATTTTCAGTTTAGACTGCAAATAGTTGATGGCATTTGTATTTTATTTCCAAGTATTGTTGTTTATTTGACATCTATTTTCAACGCCGACAATAGAGCATCGGTTTACTTGAAACGCAAATCGCACAACGTCATTGCACCCTTTGACTAAAGCCGCATTGCAGCGCGCTGACACTACACCAGTCTTTACTGTTTAGTTTACATATCTTATACACGTCTATGTGAAATATTAGTAATTAACTCATGTATTAAAGTTTTAAAAGCATATTCAATTAAAAATATCACCCGATGTATGGCATGATGCAATCGGTTACAAGAACGAATTATTATGGATTCAGTTCACGTCGTGACATGCCATTTCTGTGTTAAAGGTCAATTTGTAACAAATAATAAAGATCGACCGGCTAAAGTGATATTATTGAAAAATAGATTTAAACAAATGTCACATTCGGTCCGCAGAATTAAACTCACACGACCTTAATAACTGCGAATGCAAATCTAATTAACCTTCAACCTTGATATTTCAGCTAATTGGATTGTGATTTTAAGTGAGGCGGTTTGCATTTGGTAAACGCAAATAGTGCCTTTGAGGATTAAACTGTGACCTTAGTGTGACTGATGTGAGGACGGAATCGCAACGGACTGCTGACGCCGCCGAACAATGCTGTGATAACTTCTGTGATGTGCGAGTGATGGATATTTTTATATGTGATTTACCAGTGCCCAGTACAAACCGAGTACAAAAAAAACGGACTTAGTATATTTATATTTACATTGAGACAATGAAAGAGGAGTGTAAGCTGTGCAGTGTTAACGGGTGGTGCGCTTCACAGGGGACGACAGATTTTTCAATAAACTCACTGATGAGGCCCGCCGCGCAACATCCGGAGCAAATGGAGCCCAGGCACGACGCGGTGCTCCTCTCCGCTTATTTGTTCAAACTAGGTGATTATCCCTTGTATACGCTTCACGATTACCACTCCAATGTCGGTGAGTATCGTGCACTTAGATATAGAAATCGCACCCCGATTAACATTCGACTAACGTTAACTTTAACGCTAAGGTATATCTGCTCCTACTAATTTGCTCTTACAGAGTCTATTATCAAGGGAATTAAGAAAATTGATACACTTTTATGAATATGGTACGTCTAAGAGAGACGTAGCCATTGTGAATACTTAACAGAGCGATATAACCGCAAGCGATTAAGCTCGTTAAAATAAGATTTAAAATAAATTTGCTTTTACTGCTTTTGAGGCAGTAACTGCCGATATACTAATATCGAACGTTAATAACAAATAATATAAAATTAAAAGTACTAAAGTCAGTCGTAGCAGTTAAATCTTAAATTCATTACATAGTAGGTAAGAAACGTTTAAATCTTAACGTGAGCTTTCAAAAGATGTCGTTGTACAATTTTTGGCAATATCAATTTATTTAATGAATAAATGCTTTAAAAAAATATCAAGTATCATCCACTAAAGTTTTAAAAAATTGAACGTGCGTGCGTACAAAGTACACATGTCAGAATTGAAATTTCTTTGGCCAACTAAGTTTTAAGTCTTCTTTATATTTATACAATGTAAAACTTTAGATTTCTGAGACTTAGAGGGAGCAAAAAGAAAGATATGTTAGGAATTTAATGAATTTAATTGTCATTAAACTATTAAAAGTGTCCAAAATTAACACAAATAATTTATAGAAATCTCGAATGACGAATTATAAATAAAAATGCCACGTTTTTTTTTTTTCAATATTAGAAATAATTAATAAATTTTTGTTTATCAATTTAAAATTTAGAAAACAAAGTTATGAAATATTTTTTATCCCAATTTATTATACAAAAAAAAATATATATATACAAATTAAAATGCCTCATGCTATTTGTAAATATTAAAACTACCTTACCTTCAAACGAATTCGCATAAAAAACGCTGCACATCTCGTGACGCTAAGACGCTAAATCGCACGCATTTCATCCGTAAAACTCTTTTCCCTAACGCGCCTGAATGAAGTTTCACTTCAAAAATGTATTTGAAGATGGGTTATAACAAATATTTTATCAACGATTGAAAATTTAAACAAGATGTACATGTACACAAGGAGACTGAACCAATAGTACGAATTGAATAAAAAATTCTCTATTTATGTAGGCATTTGCAGATATTTTAAATCCTCAAATTACGTCATATTATTCTCAATGTAAGATGATAAAAAATATTTAAAAATCTAAACTTAATACTAGAGTTACAGTCAAAGTATTAAAGTATTGATGTATTTACTTTTGAAATGGGATAGAATGTTGTATGTATAAATTTCTTTGTTGTTAACAAAGGAAGTGAACAGTAATGGAGATAAATTTTAAAGAAATCTGTGAAACTAGTCCTTAAGTGATCTCTTCCAGGCAACCCATAACAGGTACAGTTTTACCGAGGTATAGTCTTGTAGCACTTGAACATCGCTTCATTTTTCATGCAACGGTATTAGTAAACAGGATTTCTTAGACAAATAGAATTAGAAGTGTTGTCGACCTCGTGCAGATCCGCGAATAAATCCGGAGTTTATGCCACTTTATTGTAAGGTCTCCAAAGTAGTGTCGTGATGTAATGAAGCCAAAGATTTAAAATTATTTAGGTAAGGCGACGTTAGAGAAATATGAACAAATTTTAACTAATATTAACATTAACAATAACTGCTTGCTAAATTGTACTGTGACTAATCAGAGTTGTTAACCACTTGACAAATAGAGTAGTGTGCAAAAATTCATATCATATAACAATTTATATTATTAATAATATATACTTGTTAGTTGCTTTAGCATTCACTTATTCAACAGAACCTTATCCGCGGTTGTAATCACACTCAACTTGTTTACTGTAATGCTTAAATCTAATAGTATTAATAATACATTCATATCGCATAGAATTGTCAACAACTTAGACACAGTCTGAAATTAACACTTCATTTGTACTATAGGTTGTTTGACAGCTTAATTTATGTAATGTAACATTAAATATGGTAGTAAATTCTGTGCGGACCTTAATAACGTTTAAATACAAGAGAGAATTTGATATATTTGTGTTAATCATAGCAAAACTAAAGCTGCGATGGCCCAATAGATGGCTTCTTGTTAACTGGAAATGTAACGGGTTCGAATGCTGGCCATCTATTGAATTCTCTTTCCAAATCTTATGTACGTAATATAAAATTAACTTTTGTGGTTTTCGTTGAAGGAATACCATCGTGAGGATACCTGCGACCTGGAGAGAGAATAGCTGCGATTCTAAAATAGCCTGCTCGCAGTCGAGTAGCTTGGTGGGTCTATAATCTAAAAACCCACTCTCCTATTAACAAAGAGGCCTGTGCCTAGCTGTGAGACGTTAATAGGCTACATCGTACCTCATAGCAAAACTTGCCGCAAAAGTTGTTGATGTATATTTGTGCAATTTAAACTTTCCAACTCTAAACTTGAGGTTGCTTATGCGGTCGCAAAACTTTAAGTCTATAAATCGACCTTGTTTGCCTTATTCCAAATACTAATATTATATCATTATAAATATAAATCTGTTTTATTCATGTATGCAAGTGAATTTTTCAAAACACTTCGACCCACTTTGATATAAAAGGGTACCTTAAAGTATGCATGTCGAGATCTGTCGTCTTTTCTGTGTTAGCACAATCGCAGAGCTTTATTTTCGTTATCCTATGTTGCTATATGATATCTGTATGAACCAATTTAATATAGAAAAACATTTACAGATGTACAAGGAGTCTAGGGTTAAGTTAGCGAACGACATAATTTGCAACACTAATTCCATTTATTTACCTAAAATGTAAATAATTGCAGGAAATGGTATAACGCGTCTGAGTCATTTGTAATGTACATACCTATATATAAAAATATAAGTGATTGAATGACATGTCATTGATGATGAACATTAATATATAGTTGTTGGTTCTGGTTTTTCATTTTCTAATATTAGTTCACACTCTCCATTTTTATTCTTCTACTCAAGTTCAAATACATTTTTTTACTTATAGAAAATTACACTATTTATGTCATTTGTTTTGGGAAAATTGTAAAGTGCCGTCTGTTGAAAGTTAATTTTAAATTCAATTGCGTTCATCTTTTTTTATTACTCGTTTGTCTCTAAATGGCGCTTTGCAGATAGACAAAACCTTTGTTTGTGCACTTTACATAATAACTTTTGTAAATGTTACCAAAGGCATTTGGAAGGATCGATTTCTGTACTATTCGATTTAAAAAAATCGTTTCATTTGGAGTAGAAATCACTCTTACATATTTTTATACCCCGGTAGTAACAAAAATCGCTACGCGTTACGTGAGGTACTTGTGTAAGTATTTAGAAATGCTTATAGGTCTTTACTTTACTCATGGATGGATAATTAGTTGAAAGGAAAATATATTGTAATGAATAAAATGAGAAAAAAAGGGATATCCGACTGAGTCTGTTGTGAGTTAATTTCTAAACAGGGTGCCAAGTGACTCTCATAATTAAATTCTAAGTACTTCTCTGATATCATCATCAATCGTACATTGAAAATAATATGTGGATAAAATGATATTTGACCATTGCAATGAGCTTTAAGAGCATATTTGAATAAAGGATTTTTTAATTTAATTTGAAACCTTTTATGTTACGGTGCCTGTTTGTTCTTTACTCACTCATAACTTACTAAACTAAAAAAAATTAGATTATAGATTTTAATACGATATAAGTTAATAAGTTTTACTTCCTCCACATGTAAAGTTGTAAATTACACGTACACTTTTTTATATTTCTTTTAAAAATGTTGTAAGTTTAATCTAGGTTCGTTTGGGTAATACCGAAATAACTGATCCTGTTTTCCTGTTAAATGTTGCGATAGTGAGATTTCGATGAGTCATTTGGGCTGTCCTGTGACGCATTTGCGAGTATTTTATCACATGAATTAATTATCGCTTGAAGATAACAAAACAGTAACATGGCATTTCAATCTGTAATAAAGTAACGTTATTTTTGCGTTTTAGCAAAAATTATGATTGCCTTTAACATTTCCTACGATTTTGAATGGTATTTAGATATTTTTAATATATCTTAAAGATCCAATACAATATATACGATTATAAATTATAACACAGGTGGATAAAAAATTGAGTTTATAAAATTTTGATCATGTATATAACAATTAAAAGAAAAAAATATACGGCATTTTATTATTACACATTAAATATATAAAAAGTTTTTGTTATTATGGTACAAAACTAACCGCACGTGCGCTCGTAGAGTAAATTATTGATAAATGTGTTGTTTCAAATAAGTAAATTGTAATTCTTTCTGAAACAAATAACGTCTCTTAAACCATTAATATAATAAATGTAAACTGTATATCAAAAAAGTAATTCTTTTTCATTTCTATGGATAAGTAATTCATAAATCATAGAATAAACTTTAAGACAAATAATGAAGATTTTAAATGATAACGATTGATGGATTAAGTATTGAAAAATTACGATACAAATCAAAATTTACGAGGTGTTCCCTGTAACGTCATCGAAGTCGTTGCCAACCCCTTAATAATATGACGAAATTTACATATAATTAATAAATTGGACTGATTTTAAAGGAATTTTCACTGTATGAACTGACTAAGTGAATAACTTCTTCATAAGAATTATATGTAATAAACAAACTTTTCTATTTCAAACTACTACCAACCATTGCTTATAATAATCATAATTAGTTCATTCCTTTTTAACATTATTTAATTACATAACCTTGTCACATAATATAAATAAAAGTATTGGAAATTGATAAGTTTATTATATTATGTCTTAAAACAAACCTCAATAGTAAATTATTTATGTAATAAATAAAATATAACAACAATGGTAGTAAAAGTATACACAGACTCTCTTATATCTTGTAAGAGATATGTTCCAGAAACTAGGTAGTTACAAATATTTGAAAAATTTGTAGTAATATGACAACCTTTTTTTCTTCGGTAGTGTGGGACTAGGCATGCGAAGAGGCCTCGTCATATCCACGAAACCAAGCGTAATCCTCTTCATCCGTTTTTAAAAAATCTGAGCATCACTTACGCATTCCTCATACGGGTATACGAAGGCGAGAGGACTGGCCCAAATATACAACGCCTGGTCATCTGCCTCCTTCGGCGGCGAAAGGGCGAATCGGCTACATTTTTTTCTCTCTCTTGCGTAAGCTTCCTTCAGTGAGACGAACGTCTCACAAAAGTCACAATTCCGCCCAGCAACAGTAAATAACAAATTCTACTTCAACTAAACTATTTAAACGAAAAACATGCCTGCGAACAGCGAGAAAGAAATGAATTTAGCTAACTTGTAAGATATTTAATCTGACAGGCGTTTAGTAAGGGTAATAGATAGACCTTTCACACTGGGTTAAATATTATGAGCCGGTGCCACGAGAACAATCTATTACACATACTGGCCGATATATTTTCACCCCCAAACAAAAGACGTTTATACTTCGCCCTTTTGCGCTATTAATCTTTTACGTGCGGGGCATGCTCTGTTATTTATCAAAGTATACATAATTCATATGTGTATTAAGGATCGAAAATCAATTTTCCGATTGTGGAATACAATTTGAATTAATACTTGCAGACATCTCTGTAGTTCCGTATCCCTTGGGAATATCGGGAAAATCATACTTAATCATCATCGTCGTCTTCGCTTCAACCGATGGACGTCCACTGCTGGACATAGGTCTCACGTAATGATGTTTTGGCTAGCCGGAGTGCGACGCGATGTGCGGGTTGGATGCTCCAGCATAGCCGTGGAAAAGGATGATAGTTGGCAGATGATTTATACATATGAGCGGAACATGACTTGACGGCGCGGATAACCAGCAACGACTGATCTCTTCGCGTGGCTGTCGAAATCTTCTCTTCGGAATAATTTGAATTTGAAATTTTCTATTCGAAACTATTTGAATTTATTTTATTAGCACACGCGAAGAGGCCAGTCGCAAAAGGTTTTATATAAGTTTCCCTACAATGTCCACAAGGCGCGATCTTGCGCCGCCTGGCTCCAGTGGCTACCGGCGACCCTCTTTATGTCGTCGGTCCACCTTGTGGGGGGTCTCCCTACACTGTGCCGCCCGGTGCGAGGTCGCCACTCCAGCACCTTCAGGTCCCAACGTCCATCGGTCCGTCGGACTATGTGCCCTGCCCATTGCCACTTCAGGTTCGCGATTCGTTGGGTTATGTCAGTGACTTTGGTTCTGCTACGGATCTCCTCATTTCTGATTTGATCGCATAGAGAAACTCCGAGCTTAGCCCTCTCCATCGCACGCTGAGTGACTCTAAGCGTATGATGCCCATAATCAGCGACCACGTTTCGGAGCCGTAGGTCATCACTGGCAACACGCACTGTTCGAAGAGCTTTGTCTTCAGACACTGAGGGATGTTGGGCCAAAGGATCTGGCGTAATTTCCCGACCGCTGTCCAACCGAGTTGGATTTGGCGGTTAACCTCTTGGTCGAAATTGGAGGTACCTATCGCCAATAGTTTTAAAGATCTCGTGACAAGTAAGTGAATGATTTTGTTGGTTTAAAATCGTCTTCACGTTATTTCTTTTCTAATAAAACTTTAGGTTTAGTTTGGGTAGTTTCAAAGTCTACATTGGATATTGGTAGAAACCTTTTTGAAATAATAAAACTGAAAATCAAGTTATAAATTTTCTTTAATAAGTAGAAGTCCACATATACAAATCTCATCTTACACGATAATAGCTATAAACAAAACAAATGAGTCATATTCCTTACTATACACGTCATTAATGGATACAAAATATAACTTGTTTTAAATTATAAGGATGTTCTCAGAACTAAAGATTTCACAAGATTTTCCAAGAAAATTGCTCTGTTAACGAAATAAAGTAATAATCAAATTAGGCGGCATTTTTAAACATAATAATAGTGAGTTTTTTTGTGAAATAGAAACAAATTTTGTAACGAAAAATTTTAGGGGTCGATTTGCGTTAATCAATCTTAAATCTAAAATGGGTTGAAAAATAGTGTACCTGTATATATAGAAAGAGTCCTTACATATTTGAAGAAATTGCGCTGATAAATCACGATTAGGTATTATAACATAAAAATACATTGATAAAAGAAATTTCGTTTCAGATAACACCGTATCTTGTATCAAAAGAGATAAGAAGTGAATGTTATTGTTTTTTCGGGACAGAATACTAAGCCGTCGATTTGTGAACACAAGATATAATTTAATCTCGACGAATTCGGATTACTCTTTAAACGCAAGTCAAGGTTAAGAAAGCGATTTACTTTTTTAATATCGAAGACCACTATGTGATTGACAGATTTGTCCAAACAATCGGCGGTATTAGGACTGATAAGTTTTTTTTATAGTTTTACCTTAAACTAATCGATAGGAATTCTCTATTTTAATACTCCGTAAAGATGTGAGGAAATCCGTACTTATTGGTGGTCTTTAACGCTGATGAATGAGTTAGTTAATTTAGTGGTTTGTGGTGGCAATAATACGAAGATGGTTCTTCGTATGAAACCGTTCTAATGAAACCGGTTTGAGGCACTTTGGGTAAATGCATTCAAATGGTTATCAAAATAACATATGTGTTGTCTATTTCCTATATTTTCAAGACAGCATTTGTGGATGGGTCCTATGTATACGAGAGTGACAAGCTCTTTGGCACACTGATGCGAGTACTCGCCTAGCTAGCAGCGATCCCGGTTTCGATCCCCGGTAGGGGTATTTAGAAAATTGTGTCTTCTAACTTGTCTGAATCTGGTGGCAAGCTTTGGCCGTGCCTAGTTATAACCCTATCAGAAAAGACGTTATCGCTAAGCAAATGAGGTAAAATGCCTCTTACCAGAATAGCGCGCTTCTTAAACAATATCACCAGCACCATCAGGTGTAATCATAGTCCAGCGCTAACCTAAAAGTAATAAAAAATGTGACACTTTAGCGAAGATAATCGAAGATAGGCTTTTCACTATAGCAAAAATTGTATTTTCATCTATTCGTGTTTTTTGCACATTGTTAACTAGAGTATAAGGTAATAAATAATACATAAAACTGACAATTTCATATTTTATATATTGAATCATATACGTAGGATCCATCGACATAGTAGCGGAAAGGATATTTTTTTGCTTGGCGGTACGTTTTTACTAAGCTGGTAAGCTGGTATTTAGCCACCAATACAATTTTCAAAATTTGCCTTATCGGAAATTAACCTCAGAACTTCCGCCAGAAGAAGGAGTCTCGCGCTAATGCGTGAACGAGGATATAACAAGTTCCTATATACATAATATCACGCCTCATTACGCCCATAGGGGTAGGCAGAGACAACGTCCTTCCACTTGCCACGATCGTTTCATATCTCCTTCACTTCTTTCACTGATCTCTTGATCTGGCTCTTATATAAAATGTCCTGGATTTGGTCCAGGAAAATTTGCCTTGGTCTTCTCTTTCCAACTTTCCTATGCACTCTTGACTCATAAATCCTTTTTGTCAGTCTTCTTTCATTTATTCTCTCTACGTGCCTGAACCATCTAAGCAAGTTCGTCTCACAAACTAACAAAAATTGTATTTTTATGGGACATTATAAAAATTTATTGTTTTTACCTTTATAGACAGATATATCAATTATTAAGTCAGTAATAATAATTATTATAAACTGCTTTATTGGTCTAGTGGTTAGCATGTTCGACTACAGACATGAGGTCCTGGGTTCGAGTCCCGGGTTTTCTATTAAGATTTTCTCAATATTTGTCCAAAGTTGGGAAAAATTTGGCGGTGTGAACCACCCCCGTGCCTCGGAGAGCACGTTGAGCCGTCGGTCCTGCGCCTGATCTCTCACCGGCCGTTTCGGATTGCCGTCACGTCGGACTATGAGAGTGGAGAGTGCCAATCCGCAATGGAGCAGCGTGGTGGGTCTATGCTCTAAAAACCCTCTCTCATATGAGCGAAGAGGCCCCTGCCCAGCAGTGGGACGTTAACGGGCTGCTACTTACCTTACCTTACCTTATATCAATTATATTTATTTATATTGATGTTGTAATTCGTGCAATGAAATTAAATTGTCACGTACCAAAAGTATGATTTAAAGAAATGAATATTTTATTCGTAGCCGTTGCTTCGTGTTAGCTTGCCAACATTAATTATTGTCTATTATCGTGTCTCTTAACTGAACCCTCGCTTATTTTGTCATTGGACTATAGGCCCTATCTGTATAGTGTTATGATTTTTAACAGAATGTCCTTCTGGTGCGTTTCACTTGTACGGTATCCACGGAATGTTCTATCCCCGTTGAGTGGAACTTACTTCCAGACGTTTCCCAGTATCCGACGCGTTTCTTTACAATGTTCTCGAAATTTCTGCTAATTGATATGTTTACGGAGGGACTATTGAATGTTAATTAATTCGTTAAGTGCGTATTTGCAAATTGAATTCTACGAAGAAAATGTGTTGAAATATATATACTAATTCTCAATCGCATATATAATTTTAAACTTGTATCCAGAAAAAACTAGACAATTTTTTTGATTGTGATGAGCTTTTTGACGCGTCTTGAAAGACTATGAACATCATATAATATTTCTATATAGTATAACTAAATTCAATCGTTAACATTACAGCAGTTTTTAACATTTTTTTTCCAGTTTCATACTCACAAAGTAATTAGTTTAATATACGACATTAGGATGCGGTGATCGAATATTAGCCATCATAATTTATTTTTTAGTCTAAAATAAAGACACTGGTGAGCAAATAAGTATATGTAGTTTGAAGGAACACATGACTATAGCAAAAATGTAACAAAATATCAGATTAAAAGAGCAACGCTGCAGTGATGTATATATTTTTCTTTATGTTTGATATTCTAACATTTAATTCATTAAGTCGGAATAAATTGTATAAAAACCGTTATCCTCAAAGTTTAATCTCAAAAATCCGTTCTTTTGCCTTACATATAAGAATGTTGCATAAATTCGGACGTTTAAACATTATACATTAAAGTTGATAATTGGCTTTTCGGTTCAAACTTATATTTATATTTTAAACTCTAGTTCAATTTAATATCCATGTTATATAATCATCTCACCTTTATATCTTGTTGTAAAAAGTAGAAATATTGTAAAGGTTTTTCTTATCAACTGCTTCTAAAATAACATAATTGATACGCTTTTAGCTAAATATAGTCATAAAATGCACACGGAATTAAATTGTTCCGTGTTATTTTATAAAAATGACGTCTGTTATCTGATTCTTTAGAATGTTTAGCATAGATTTTGTTAGCACGCAAAAAATTATACTCATTTGAAGTTTAAATGCAAACAATACGACCGCTATAATACCGGTAGTGTTATGTAAGGCTCAGCGCAGACTGTCGACTTGTTTTTTCAATACCTGTATTATCTTGTTTTTTATATATACTTATATGTGGGTGTGCCTATTTATATCATATAAATATTTATATATAATTTGCACTCTATAAACGTATAGCAATGTAATAAAAGCCCAAAAGAGCGTTAATCAAATTTCGTCTATTCTTCCAAGTCATCTTTAAATCTAGTACTAAATCAAGTTATGTTTCATATTTTTACGGTTTATATGATAACGGAAGTACGTAGCAGGTATAAATAAATTGCTTGTATAACTAGATCATTATCATAGAGTACAAAGCACCTACCGCAAATCGCTATAAAACCGCAAAATTATTTGAAAGAATAACTGTATTGAACATGATATCATCAAAGCGTATCAAAAAGAAATTGTATCTTACATTTTACAATATTTTCAAGAAAATCCAATCCAAAAGAAAAAAGTCATAAGACGTCGCTAGTATGTTTATTATCAAAGTCAAAAATTTATCATACTATTAAAATGTTAACATAAAATTAAGACTGGTGTGCGTTTAACCTTTAAAATGGTAAAGAAATGTTTATATATTTTCGTTGTTTAAGAGAACATCATTAATGCGACAGTCTTGTATCTGGAATATTTTTAACCTTAATGCATAATGCGCAATTGTTTATCACACTGCCAAGTTTATTATGCAAATAGATTCTCAAATTAAGGTTTCAAATTTATTCATCGCTAGACGTATCTGCTATGTTAATATTTAGTTTGACAAGCTACTTTTTGTTGCAGGTAAGCCGACGACATGCAGTTTATGTGATCCTATGCTTCCTATGTCACCTTACGGTAAGTCGAAATAGTAATTAATTGTTGTAGATAAAATATTAGACAAAAGATGTAGATGAATTCAATAGTTTATATAAAGTTTAAGTTCAAATACGGCAGACAGAGCAACAGGGTCTTATTTACAAAGAAATTAAAGTCAATTCCTACGCCATCTAATAAGAACTTCTCAAACTAATGACATTGCCAGAAACCTATATAACTTGTACCTGAGCGGCAAGTTGGGTATGGCAGAAGAAGTATAAAAGTAAAATAAATGCGGTAGAGATGAGAGCGTTGAGAAGTATGAGTGAATTAAAACTAAGTAAGAAATAGTGTTCTAAGAGAACATTGTGGTAAAAAAGAAGATGTAGTGACTAAAATTGAGAAAGGTATACTTATACGGTTTGAGCACGCAGAGTGAATGAATGAAAGACTGACAAAAAGGATTTATGAGTCAAGATTAAATGGGATAGTTGGAAGGGGAAGACCAAGGCGACCGTTCCTGGACCAAATCCAGGACATTTGAAATAAGGACTAGGTCAAGAATTTAAACCGACGAAGTTGTATGAAAGGTTTAATGTGAATGAAAGAAGCGATGGAGATATGCCAGGATCGTGGCAAGTGGAAGGACGTGGTCTCTGCATACCCCTATGAGAATGAAGCGTGATGATATGTATATGTATATGAGCGGTTAATAGATGGCAGAGCACAACAGCGTCACATTTGAAAAAAACTGTGAAAATTAACATCAAGTATCATTCAGTTGTACATACACGTGTGAAAATCCCTATTTGATTTCGAGTGGATATAAAGAGTTTTTATTAAAACTTGAAAGGGAATTAAAAAAGGTAGCGTGAGACAGGTGGAAATAAAATAAATATGAAGATAATTTTAAAATTGTATTATACGTTAGAGCAGTAAAAAGTTTTCTATATTTGCACCCGACTCGTTCTTATATTGCATTGTTAAGCATAATATATTCCATTGCATAGAAGCATAAGAAAACGCGGCATTTTTGAAAAGTTATTTGTTTATGACATTATAATTAAATGTCACACAAGCTTTGTGTGATTAACAATCTACTCGTATCTATTAAATTTCATGTATACAAGGAAGATTATTATCGCCGGTATAACTAACTAAATTTTAATTTAAAATTGAAAGTACCAGGTTTACAATGTGCAGACTAACTCGCCGGAAAACAGCAGTTTATGCCACAAACAGTTACATTAAAACGTCACGCTTAGTTTGAGGAGAAAGGGGGAATATTTAATATATATTTAATGTTTTATGCACATTTTAGTTTTATATTAAACTACTTATACAAAAAAATACATGCGTCAGATATTCGAAGCGTTGTTTCAAGTCACATAAATTTCTTTTTAAAATCCAATTGAATGTTGTCGTAGTTTATCCATTAAAGTATCTTATATTTGAGTTTACTGATCTTATAAATCTGACTGATTTTAGTATTTTAGTGAAATAAAGTCTAATTTTATCAGGACTTTATATTTTTATTACATGAATTTCTTTTGTATTACCTTATATTATTTTATTAATATTAAATTATTATTTGTATTAACCTAACACTTTCCCTATGTACATATATCTTATTCAAATTTTCAACCATTAATAAAATATTTTTTATTCATTCACTCAAGTTGAAATACTTTTTGTTAATTTGTAGTGGAAATCAATTGTTGTTAATACGAGTACAGTTTTGAGTAGTAATTGAGTTTAATTTTTTATATTATAATCTTCTACGCACAAAGATGTTACTTTACATTTTGTTGCCTTTCTTATTTTATATATTTGAAGATTTGTGCATGTAGAATTGATTTAAACATTATAAAAAGCCTATTAAGAAATATGTATACTTAATAAAACCTTTATAATGCCATTTCTATACGTACACGTTTCAAGGTGTATAAATACTAATAGAAGTTAAAAACAAAACAATCTAAAGATATTTGTTTCTATTAAAATATTATTGTCTCTCTTGATTTAAAAATATCGTAAAAATGCGGTAATGCGATTTTTATGACTGTTTTTTATACCAAATATTCTAATAGCCAACATTCCTGCCTAAAACACCGCCGGGAATAAACGAATGTAATTATATTAACCGTGTTTTCAGTCTTTGTCCAATTGAATTCAGTTCAGTAATCAAGTGGATAGGAGTGGGTCACGAGGTCTTTACGTCCCGTCGCCCGCGTCTCCCCTCTCGCCTCCCCCATAGTACATTATTCACGAATATACTCACACAAAAACATCTAATAAACATTTCACCCTTATAATGAACAGGCGAGTTTAATGTGTGGGAACTTTTTTTATCATTTGTTCAACGATATTTATGCGGGTGTAGTATCCCAATGTATGCATATGGACATCGTAAGAATTTTTATTTCATGTCTAATACAACCGACAATCTGATTGCGTAAATTAAAAGTGCGTGAGTACTAAGTACACATGTCAGAAGTAAAACTTTTTTGGGAAAATAATTTTTAAGTCTTGTTTATATTTATACAAATCTAAAACTTTAGATTTCCGATACTTAGAGGGAGAAAAAAAGGAAGATATGTTAAGAATTTAATGAATTTAATTGTCATTAATATATTAAAAGTGTCGAAAATTAATACAAATAATTTTCGACACTTTATTATATAAATTAATAATTAAATTTTGTTTTTGAATTTAAAATTTAGAAAGGAGAATTTTTTAGATATTTATAGTTTATGAGAAATTGTTTATTAAATGACGAGGGGCTAATTAAAATAACACATGTTATGTGTAAATATTAAAACTGCCTAACCTTTGAACAAATTAGCATAAAAACGCTGCACATCTTCGTGACGCTAATCACGCGTTTTATCCGTAAAAATTTCACTTCAAAAATTCTATCTTGTTATATTGTCTACAGTTTATAATCACGTCGAGTATTACGTCAGTTGTAATAAATAATATGGAATTTTTAAATTTCATAACAGTATAGCAAAAATGTAGTCTATTTTTGGGCTCGATATTTGAAATAAGATTTATTGAATGTCATTTTAGTAATCGGAAGCTAATTTTTCTGTAAGTTTTCAGTGGATTTCGCTAGCTAGCAGTAACGAATTGAAACAGAAATTTAAATGTAAATATTATTGCGTCATGTTTATAACTATAAGTGGAAAGAGGACTGGCAAACAAATAAATCCACCTATTATGTGGGAATATTACCTATACAGAATGTATCACAGTCAATTGCTAATTAGTCAACATTAACAAATACTTAAAATATTTTTATATCAGCTTTCAATTGAACTTATCATATTATGTTCCCTTTCACGTAACGCATGATTGCGTTGAGTCGACCTCCATGTGACATATCAAGTTCCATATCTTAATCATTTAGTTCCCGGCTTTGTATTAATAATGCTATTAAAGTCGTCCAAATAATCCCGCTTACTAATTGCTTGACTTCGACTCTTGACGGCAATTAAATTTAGTCACTTCACTCGACTCTCAACCGACTAGGGTTACCAAAAAATAGTTCTTAATAAGCGGATATCCGACTTATACTACTATCGAAAAGAGACATTTGCGTAGAAAAATAGATTCATCCATTAATTCTCTAAAGCTCTTGAAAAATTTTTTTTATGGAAAAAGTGGAAATGCATCATGAATGAACCGAATGCCTATTGTATTTTATGTAAGATTACTGACATAAGTAGAATATATATATATACTATTAATACATATTCCGATTTAATTTTTTTCTTATTTATAATAATCATTCTATAAAATATCTAAACAGTTAAAGTAACATTAAATAGATATTTTTTATTCAGGAAAATTGTATTTAAGTAATTAATATCGAAGTTTTAAATAATTAAATGCGAATGAAGACTAATATGTATATGCCAAAGATAACCTTTTAATCGTAAGCTTTAAATCATATTTAAACATTATTTTATGTATGTATATAAAGCAACAGCAATGCACCTTCGCAAAAGATCGTTGGATATTTTAATGTTACCGTTTTGCTTCTATTCCGAAAAGGTGAAATATGTTTTTATTTTAACTTCAACACCAGGTAAAGTAAAAGTAAGTAGCAGCCCGTTAACGTCTCACTGCTGGGCACAGGCCTCCTAGCTCCAAAGAGCGAGGCTTTTCCAACACCAGGTGTACTATTATTTTTATTATAAACATTACACCTTTGTTGGTATATATAGATATACGGTCAGTTTGGAATTCCTCAAAAGATTAAAATAGTGGACATCCTTTTTTTATAAGTGTATGCAAATAGAATTGATCTTTTTATTAATTTATCTGTGTGACTACATTATCGAAACGTTCATATCGTGCTATAGCTAATATATTGTCAAATGATCAACGTCTAGAATTTATAGTTTGTAAAACACTGGCCGTCTAATTCCCTTATAATGGATACCGTACTTTTGACCCGATTGTGAAGTCCTTTATCGAAACCGAAATACCGTTAGCTTTTCCACCATTCAATAAGGTCAAAGCTATCCATAAATAAAGTTATATATTACGATGCCCTTGTTTTTTGGTATTTAATATGCAAATCATTACATAAATGACTATCAAGTAGGTATTTATTTGCTTTATGTTCCAGTTATTTTGCTTTTAACACAGTATTAATGATCGACGATTTCAATTAATATTATAATGTGTTTCGAATTTCTGTATGATTATCGTTGACCAGTGTCTTTTGCTTACGTGGATGCAATAAATGCATGCATATTTGTATAAAAAGTCGAAATTTTGTATATCTGTAGATTGCAAACGCTCTATGAACGTGTACACAAACGTGGAAGTTTAAAAACTTACTTTCTCTATTGTATTCCTTAAAATATCAATAAGTAGTGTAGTAGTAGTATTTAGTAGATGTTTACCACTTCTAAGGAACTGTGGCAATAAATGACGTCAGTTGATAAAACCAAATATTTAAATATATACAGTCATTACAATAAACTCGAGCTTAAATTAATAAGAGAATTAAATTTTTATATGAATAAAATTGTGGTTAGTTATTGTATTGATTGTATTTTACATTATATACAAAACACTATCAATTATTACAATTTGTCGTTTCAAATTTCTGTTATAGCGCTTTTCCATCAAACATTTAAATAAACATTGGAGTGTATTATAGGATAGGATAACATGGTACAAGTACATAAATAATACGCGTGTTGTCGGCTTCAACGTGTAATCCATTATCTCGAGCACTCTATTTGCAGTTCCGACTCTTTCTCGATTATTTGTCGGGTTAATTAAATCTAAAGAGATTCGCTCACTTTAGGGCACTGCGCCAATCTTCTCGAGAATTAAGTGTGATATAGACATTCATTGATGGATTGCGTGATGTTTATTTTACATTTATCCATTATATCTATTGTAACACAAAAATGGTTTATACCTATGTACATTACATTCTATGACATCCTCCAATAATATCGGCGGATTGATTTGAAATTTAGTAAAATGACTCCGTTCGCAACATACACTCTCAATAAGAACGAATTTCCTCATATTTCCACGGGATTGCGAACTATGTAGTTGACACCGCGGATTACAGCGAGTTACTAAATTTATGAAATGCAAAATAATCGTTTCCCTTTATATGGTTTGGTATATCTTCTATTATGAACCGACTTGAAAAACAGGAGGTGGTTATCAATACGTCTGTTTTTTTTATGTATAGGCTTGGGTGACACCGACTCCAAATATAATAATTGTAACTACATTATATTATCGTAACAATTTGGAAGACTTTTAAGGAGTCCAATATTTTTCATTTAATTTAATTTAGAACTTTAATAAAGAGTACGCAATTATTTGTTACATTTTAGAGCATATTAATTTGTTTGTTTTGAGGCCGGTCCTTTTTTTGTAAAAATGTCTATATTAAAACCCAATAAACCTTTCAGGACACGTATATAATGTGGTAAACTTCCTTATTGATTATTTAAAAAGTTTGAGTTCTATTAAAATAGTATTATAATGTTTCACGTTAAATTTTATATAACAATATATATTAACATTAAGCAAAGTTGATATAGTTCTAGAAACGAATAAATAAAAATCGTAAAATATCATTCCACATAGATAACATGATGTCATAGCCCGACATGTGGACGTAAACCTCAAAGAAGGGTAGGTGTATTTATTTGGTTTGGCTAATTTCCGGCTACAACTCTTTTTTTAAACAAAATTAGTTAAACGGACTGGTGTTTCTTTGTTTCTAGCTTTATTTAAAAGAGTATAAATATGAGTTAAATAATTTGAAATAAATTTTACCTAGTTATTTAATGTTATGTTTATATTGGACAATGTATAATATTATAAAAACAAATATGATAATAAACCTACAAAAATTATGTCCAGTTATAAGTTGAATACATATTTCTAATCTTGAATATTTTAAGTGTTTAAAACTTATTGAATATTAGACGTGGCCTAGAATAAATAAACAACATCTCTGTATTGTACAATAAAGTAGCAGCGTTTTTTTTTTCTTTGCAGATTCTTAGATAACTACGGGTAATGTAATTGATACAATGAACACAATTTTTATTTAACAGCTTACGTAAGTAAAGCGTAAGAGAAACGAAATCAACGACTATCTGCAATGAGCCAATACGGTGAACTTTTTCTATTATGTTAGGAACTTAGTTAATATTAGCAAGGTCGATTAAATTCATTGAAAATTAAGTTTTTCTGCGTATTTCTAGATCTCGTTGGTATGTATATGTAGAAATCCTTACCTAGGGGGCTGTAAACTACTTTGCGAAAGGAGTCTGCTAAATTTCAACTCAATCACGAATAGTTTCGAATATGTCGTGATGAGTGAGTGAGTTTGGCAGTAACTAAAAATAACTTCGCATATTTGCCTTTTTAGTGTGTCTGTTTTGGTGCACATCGATTGGATGGTTTTAGTCTATAACGGACATAGACTGAAACAATGTTCTATGTCTACAGAATTGCACTGGACGTACGTTATAATCGGTAACTAATCAGGCAAAGTAGTCTAGAATAAATAAGTTCTTACGTCATAATATTGCAGTCTTTTTCTCTTGAAGACGATACAATTAAAAAGAGATGCTACAGGGTGTTATTTAATTTTTCTACTAAGTCTTTGTAAAAACTCTATCACTCCAGTTGCAACACAAAACAACTTATAAATTTTACTGTCCCGTTCAAAAAAATAGCGCACGGGAAATTGCTTTATGTTCTCATTTATGAAACATTTCAAAAGGCGTTTGTCAACTGTGTCAGGAGAAAATTAAAAAAATATATGATTAAAACCTGAATTGTTAAGAAAAGTTTTTTAAGTGTTTGTTATCAAATTTAATTCAACGTTAACAACTATTAAACCAGATTATAACTTCATATATATATATATATATATATATATATATATATATATACTTATAATTCGACTTATAATTTTGCTTTATAATCTGTATAGATAGATCGATAGATCATACTTTATTGTACACCACACAAGAAAGAGAAATATAAAAACAAAGATTTCTACCAGACAATTTTTGGGTTATAGATATTGTTTAAATGTAATGGGATAGGCTAAATATAAAAAAATATATATTTTTCACATAAACATAAAAAAATAAAATAAATATATCTAGGTGTACAATAAGATTAAGTATTTTTATAAGAGACAAAATTAGTGAAAGCAAAAAGTAAGTAGCAGCCCATTAACGTCCCACTGCTGGGCACAGACCTTATACGAGACAGGGTTATTAGAGCATTGACCCACCACCCTGCCCCACTGGTGTAGGCATAGTACACAAGTGCAATCTATTCCGTCACTCTCATATCATAGTCCAATGTGACGGGAATTCGATTCGACCGGTGAGAGATCCGGCGCAGGACCGACGACCTAACGTGCTCTCCGAGGCACGGAGATGGATCACACTGCCAAATTTTTCCCAACTCTGGTCAAATATTGAGAAAATCTTAATAGAAAACTCATTAACCATTTCGAATTGGACCGACCCGGGACTCGAACCCAGAACCTCATGTCTGTAGACGAACATGCTAACCACTAGCCCAATGTGGCAGTTAATAATTATTATTATTACTGACTTAATAATTGATTTGTCTGTCTATAATGGTAAAAACAACAATTTTTTATAACGTATCATAAAAATACAATTTGTGTTTGTTTGTGAGACGAACTTGCTTAGATGGTTCGTGGCCCGGGGGTGGCTCACGCCGCCTACTTCCCAACTTCGGGGAAATATTGAGAAAACCTGAATGCCCGAGACTCGAACTTAGGACCTCATGTCTGTGGCCGAACATGCTAACCACTAGCCAATAAAGCACTGACACAATTGGCAATTATTAAAAGCTCACGTAAAAGATTTAAAATATTCTTTCACTGTAGTAAGTTTAAAAAGATCGTGCTAGATGGCGTAGGAATTGATTTTTTTAAGTGATATTGTTTTACATCCTCTCAAATTTATACGTTCATCTATCGTATAAATCGTTATACTCCGTCATGGAGTTGAACTCAGTCGAACAGCTAAGGCCAATAAGGAGGCGCCCATGTCTCGCACCAGTTATTTCACTTGCGTCGTAGAATCATAAAACCACGCAATATTTTATAGCTTATATAGTATACATACTGCTACTAGATTTGCCTGAGCGTGGCTAAAAGCGATGTTTCCAACACCAAGAGTGCATGAACAAGTCTTCCGCAAGACCTTCAGTTTGGATTCTCTTCCTCATACGTTGTCAATGATCTCACGGATTGTTATCTCAGCGCACATTATCAATATCCGCGGTCGATATAATGTAAATACTGTAAGTTATGTAAATCGCGCTAATTTTTGCGAAGGCCGCGCAGACCTCGCGAAAAGCTGCGTCGGCCTCGTGTTTATCATTGCTGTGATATCATGATATGCGCAGTTATTTTTTGAAGATAGTCATTTGTCACTTTTTCATTGCCGCCTTATTGTCCATTAATGTGCGTGCATTGTGATTTTAAAGATATTTTTCCGTGTTAATGATACTCTTGCGGTGTTCAACGTAGTGTGATTTGGTTTCATGTCTTGGAAGAAACTGTATGCCCGTAAGTCTTCACGTTTATAGTGCCAATTAGATGTTATATTAAAATTTAATCCTCGACTTCATATTTCTATTGTAAGTGTGTATGTGACTGAACTAACTTAAACAACTGGACCGATTTTGATGTTTATGTGGATTAAAGAATGGTTCATTTCACTAGTCCATTACACGGGATTGGAAACAAGTAGGTAATTTTTTATAAAATAAAAATAGTTTTTTTTTTTATATAAAATGAAAACTATTTATGCAATTTTACGTTAAAAAGGTTTTTACTACTAATATTCATGACTGTTTTGGTACACCAACTTTTGTTCCAAACTTTAGAGAGAGTACCGTTCAAACAAAAAGTTTAGCAAACATTCTAAACTGTAGCAGCGAAAACAAAGTGATTTCGATGTTTCAGAATTTCATACTCATATTTGGGCTTTGTACTATTAGTTATGAACTGCTGCATCCACATTACCTAGCGAGGCATTTGAATACCAAAAGGCGTACTATAATCATATAGTTAAAAGCGAGATATTTATCCTCTTTATTAAAATCCTATTACTTTAGACTCTTAGGAAGAAATTGTTCAAATGTTTAATCGTTAATAGATCACAAGTTTATACAAATGTTTTATACTTGTAAGTGGATGGATGACACTTTAATACAAGTTTGTAAAATATTAATTAAAATATTTTTCAAAAAATTGTATTCCATTTTTACTTTTCTTTTATATGGGGACAATTATTAATTTTATCAACAATATGAGCAATTATTGATTTATGTGGAATTATTGAAGTGATGAGAATATTTTATTCTAGTAGTAGTAGTTTATGCGGTAAACTCCATCTATGACAAGTTATAAAAGCTGGGAATTTATTACCTGAATATAAAAAATATTTAATCTTTGGCAAAGATAACGTTATTTAAATTAAAATGCCACATGTTCTTTGTAAATATTAAAACCTAACCTCCAAACAAAGTAGCATATAAAACGCTGCATATCTTCGTGACGCTAATCACGCGTTTTATCCGTAAAAATTTCACTTCAAAAATTCTATCTTGTCACATTGTCTACAGTTTATAATCACGTTGATTACGTCACTTGTAAAAAATAATATTGAATATTTAAATTTCATAACAATATAGCAAAGTTAAGAAATAACATTTATTGAATGGCATTTTAGTAATCGGAAGGTAACTTTTCTGTAAATTTTCTTTTTCCCGTGGATTTTGCTAGCTAGCAGTAACGAGTTGAAACAGAAATTAAAATGTAAATATTATTGTGTCATGTTTATAATTATAAGTGGAAAGAGGACTGGCAAACAAATAAATACACCTATTATGTGAGAATATTACTTTTAAAGAATGTCTACACACTACACTCTTACGAGAGAGCATTATTAGATCATAGACCCACCACGCCGCTCCACTACGGGTTGGCAGGCATAGTACACAAGTCCACTCTCTATTCCTTCACTCTCATAGTTCAATGTGACGGGAATCCGACACGACCAGAGAGAGTTCAGGCGCAGGACCCCGACGGATTAACGTGCTCACGGGGGTGGTACACACCGCCAAGAAAACCCAATATCAATTTTTGAACTGGCTCGACCCAGGATTTCATGTCTGTGGCCGAACATGCTAACCACAAGACCTATGAGGTAGTTAGTTACTTGTTATACAACTTTCTAAATAGAAACAAATGCTGAATACGAAATCTCATGCAAGGAGACTAATCACAAACACGATCACCAAATATTTGTAATGTCCTGTAATCTGCCAGTTATAGTGGTAAATTCCATAGTTACGCTCCCTGCATATTTCGGTTGGCACATTAGTCGGTAGTCCCTGCTTATTATTCCTGACCAAACTGATATTATCGGTTACATTGACGGGATATTATAAATATTGTAGTTAATGATTTTATTAACCACTTAACTGAGTAATTCAAATTTAAAATATCTTTATTCAAGTAGACTTTTACAGCACTTTTGAATCATCAAAAATAATTTTTAATCTACGACTGATGACGGTATTAAAGAACGCCTTTAAAACTAAAGTTTGGATCCATTTACGCCCTGTCCTGTTTTTAAATTTCAGTAAGATTTTTCAAATAATTTTCTTTTAACACTTTGAATTTATTAAGCGACATCTCTAGAACGTCTTCTGGGAGTTTATTATAGAAACGTATATAGTTAAACTCAAATAAGTTGTTAATTTTATAAGTATACTCGTCATGGAGATGTGTAAGGTTTTTTTTTCCATGACAAGTATACTCGTCACGCATAAAACGCAGCGCAACAGTCAACCATTTATATTATAGAATAACTTATAAGGATCATAAATGTGAAAAAGAATTTTGCAACGATATATTGAATTCTATTCAAGCTCTTGACAGCAGCACCCTAATCCTTTGCCACAGGTATTAACATTTAGGCAACCATAGTTACTACAGTTTTTTCGCGTTAAGAATGCAGTAAGTCATCATTCTTAGCCCCACCCCTTGACCAATCAAAAACCAATCAAATTAGGTCAAGTTCACAGCTTCAACTGGTCACTGTGAACTTGACCTTGTAATTTATAACGATGACGCAATGCATTCTTAACGCGAACAAACTGTAGTAAAACTATGAAGGAAATACAATTTCTTAAGTTTGCTCTTACCCTTACAAGCCCCATTTCCTAGTGAAGCATAATATTTGCATCATTGTAGCAAGAAGATAGTAATTTGTGTAAAATAAATGAAATTACATTTTATTTTAGAGGGCATATACCAGACATGTACAAAACGCTACAACTTCAGTTATATTTATAGCCTTTATAAAATAAATATTGTAATCTATTCTTAGGTGCTCCTATCCCCTATTACTAAAAATATTACATACCAACAACAATAAAATATGAACACCAACATCAAAAGAACTTTTAAATTATTATAACACATAATTAATCTTTTGAAAACACAGATGAGTTTTAGATTAATAACAGTTTGTGTATAAATACATAATTAACTTAGTACTCAAGAGGCATTCATAAATTGCTCAACAAAGTAAGAAAACGGACTTATGAAATGTTTGTACAAATTAATAACGGTTGTAAACGCCAACCGTTTAGAGGACGCGTTATTTTTGGCGCCGAAACTAATAATAGATGTTACAAATAAAACAAGCCCAGTGATACTGGCGCTTTTTTATTTCGGACTTGTTATAGATTATTTATTTATTTATTAGGTAGCATAACATAATATTGATTGAGAATGTCGATATTTTATACCCCACTTACAGGCTAACTCAGTATGCACAATTTCGACAATGAAAGCATTTTTTTTAACGCTGGGAAATCCTCATGGATGGCTGGAATACTCGGGAGGATTTTCCAGGGTATGCCGGACTCATACCGGCTAAAACCCAGCGGTCCTCCTACATCATTCGGAGACGGGGTCACGAGAACGCAACTGACAGACATTCGCAACCCTGCCAGCGATGTGCCTGCTTAGGCCCTCGGTCAATGACCAAAACTTACTCCGAAGGTGGTTGGTGGCTTGCCAGGTGCTCCAGGCAATCCACCAACCACCTCGCGAAACCTTTCTTTGTTGGGCAACGGATCCCGCTTCCGTTACCCAAAGGTCACCACTAAGGAGGGAGGCGGCGATCGTGGGCCTCTCGCCTCCTTCCCGGTCTTCTGCGAACGGTCGAAGTGGTCACGTTCGCCTCCCTCAACCGTTTTGCCATCTCCTTCAGCGTCATGACATCCCCGCAGAAGGAGAGAGTAGCACACCATGCTCTCTCGCTGCTCACCATCATTCTAATGACAAATATTTATGAAATAAAAAAGAACAACACAACACTATTGAAACTAATGGGAAGACATGTGTTTTATAATATTCTTTTTAAATGGTTTTGCAAAGTCATTAAATATTAATATGTCCAGCTTTTTTAAATATGTTTATGAAATGACTGTCCTATTTAGCGGAACGGTCTTACCTAAATTCGTTTTATTAATTCTTTAATACATTAGTTTCAGTACTACCACATTGGCCAGCTTGTTCAGCTAGAGACATAAAGTCCTGGGTTGAGGTCTGGAGTCGTGCGAATTCTAAAGTGGAAATCGGAGTTTTCTGTTAAGAAATTCTGAGTATTTGCTTATAGTTGGGATGTTGGTAGTGTTCCACCCACTTGGCTCGAAGAGCACTTTAATCTATCTGTCTTGCGCTCAACCTCTCCCCGGTCATGTCGAACTGCCGTCCTATGAAACTATATACATTTGTGTACTATGCCTGCCAACCCGCAGCAGAGCAATGTGGTGGGGCTTTCCTCTAAAAAGCGTCTCTCCTACCAGTGAGGAGACGTGTGTTGTGCAGTGGGACGTTAGGCTGCCACATCCCTTTTTTTACCTTTTTATAGAAACCACGATTGACAAAATCGTTATTCTATCCACATGTATTCGTTAGTTACTTTTCGCAAATTAATTACCAGTCAATCCATTGTTTAGTATTAGCTTAATGTTTTGGTTTATTATGCACCAATATAAAAGATGTACCTTTTTTAAATAAAAACTTTGCTATTGCGATATATGACATTGTGTGTGACATTGTGTAATTAAACGTATACAAATTACCATTCAAACCTATTTTCCAGGTACTAAAGGAAACTTATGCATTACATTATATTATTTTTTTTGTCTCACTATGATACATTATCAAAATTTTATGTTGATCGGCGTTGCAGGGAGGATGTTTTTAAAAGTGAAACTTCTTATAGAACGGTAGGCAAAAATTAGAGGTACATATGTATGATAATGTGTCTCATGTCTGTAATCAGTCACGCTTTACATAGAAATATTTACGAGAAAATACTCATATATGAGATATTCGTGTAATTTTTGAAGTGAAAAGATCTTTACAGCAAAAGCCTCATATATCTTCCAAACAGCAGAGATATCTACCACATTATTAACAATAATTTATATAGAATTATAATTGTGATTGCTTATATTACAAATGATATTTCATATGAACATAAAATAAGAAAATTTTGTATTATTAACCTCGCCTTTTGGAAACAACACTACTGTCGTGTGGTTTTCCTTACCATTTTTTAAATTACTTGCGATACCTTGAGTTTCAACAACAATAAATTAGCTATGTTTTTAATTGACTGTAAAACCTGATAAGAGGTATATAGTATCATTAGATACTGTCCTTTATCTAGCATGCTTCTATCCATCGCAAATAGGTCTACGTCGCTTTATAAATATCCTTTAATGATAGTAAATTATATAATTGTCACAACGAATGTAGTTTTATTCTATAGATGGATAACCGTTTGTTATTATTACAAGCCATGCTATGTTTTCATCTAATAAGACAACAATTGCCCTAAGACATAATAATAATAAGCAGATAAAATGTATTCACACAAACGTAACACAAGTAGGTTTTATTTTCATATTCTCTTCGCTCCGTTCTTGGGCTTTATAATATTTAGAGAATAGTTAAAGGACTAGGACTCAGGATTGTAAAACAAGTAAACTGTTTGAAATTAAGCATGTTATCCATGTTTGATTTCAAAATGAGATTGTTCCAAAAATAAAATTATAACACCCAATAAAACTGTCTTACAACTCCTGTGTGAACACTACACCCACTGCAAGACTTAGTGAACGGTCAAAAGCACGTAACTTGTTAATAATAAACTTATAAATCAAAGGGTGCCGCGTTTACAACGTGTTAACTTATTGCCGGGTTGTAAAGTACGTTTTATTGCAGCAATGGGGGCTATCTACAATTAGTTCAACTGAATTAACCTTTATAATTAATTACTGTTATATGTATTCATGTAACACTTATGTATTGTCTCTTCAATGTGGCGAGAAATTTCGCAATGTTTTCTTGCTTCCAGTGAGCTTTAACGACACTTTTAAATCGTCAAGTAGTAAAGTAAGTAGCAGCCCTTTTAACGTCCCACTGCTGGGCACAGGCCCCCTCACTCCGAGGAGCGACGGTTTTTAGAGCATAGACCCACCACGCTGCTCCACTGCGGATTGGCAGGCATAGTACACAAGTGCCCTCTCTTTTCCTTCAATCTCATAGTCCGATATGACGGGAATCCGACACGACCGGAGAGAGATCAGGCGCAGGACCGACGGCTTAACATGGTCTCCGAGGCACGGAGGTGGATAACACTGCCAACTTCCCAACTTCAGGCAAATATTTAGAAAATCTTAACAGAAAACTCAATATTGATGTTGGAATTGGCCCGACCTGCGACTCGAACCCAGGACCTCATGTCTGTAGTCGAACGTGCTAACCACTAGACCAATGAGGCAGTTTGGATCGTTAAATATAGTAATAATCTTATAATTTTACAAATCGATTTTAGATTTAAAGTGTTTGTTTCCTCTGTGAAATCATTATTATAATTACTTACTCTATGCGATCGTAGAAAGCTGCTGGATCTATGTTTTTTACACAAACTGATAAACGAGACTATTGACTCACCGACTTTACTGAAAAAAATAGCTGTGAGAATCCCTAGGTTGAACAAAAAAAATTACATGCCATTAAGAGCCAGGATATCGCCTATCATTAGAATGACAAATACCTATAATAATATTAATAAAGTCATTAATATAGACATAGTTGGTGACAGCTTTGTTAAATTAAAAAAAAAATTAAGGACTACTTTTAGGCCCAGTAATTGATAGGGTAAATTTCACTATTTGCTAGTTTGTCGTATTTGTAATTATTTTTCTCTTTAGTGTATATTTTTTCCTTCTTTTGATTTTGTAGTTTATTTAAATTGTTATCTGAAAGAATTAGCATGCTGTGAGTACTTAAAAGTAGGTCTACAATGGTAACCAGTATTTAAGATCAACCTGTTGGTGTTTTAATAAACAAAAAAAAATTATAATATATAAAAAAATAAAAGTGCGTGCGTACAAAGTACACCTGTCAGAAGTGAAACTTCTTAGGCAAAGTAATTTTAAGTGTTGTTTATATTTATACAAATCTAAAACTTTAGATTTCCGAGACTTACGAATGTTAAAAAGGAAGATAAGTTACAAATTTCATTGTCATTATAATATTAAAAGTGTCGGAAATAATAACAAATAATTTATTGAAATCATATGACGAAGTGTAAATAAAAATGCTACGTGTTTTTGTCAATATTAGAAATTATTATTAAAATTTTGTTTTTGAAATTAAAATTTAGAAAAGAGAATTTATTTAATATTTTAAGAAAAATAGTATATTAAATTATTAGATGACAAGTGGCAAATTAAAATGCCACATGTTATTTGTAAATATTCAAATAACCTAACCTTTAATCGAATTAGCATAACTAACGCTGCACAACGCATTTTAAAAATTTTACCCTCATGCACCTAAAGAAGTTTCACAGCCCATTAACCTCCAACTGCTGGGCACAGGGCTCCTCGCCCATAGGATAGAGGGTGATTAGAGCATAGACCTACCACGCTGCTTACTATTATTAGCGATCATGAATATTTTATTTGTGGTTTGCTTTTAAATTACTATATTTGTTTATTATGCTGAAGTCTTTATAATTATATCAATGAAACGTTTACATACACTACATCCGCTTGGCGCAGTCCGGAAATTCTCAAATTAATAAGTCGTCGTGTTTAAACCATTCAAAGTATGTAATATAATAATCAAGAATTTGAGAATAGTATTACTCAACCTGCAAATTAGTGAGCGACTCTAAAACTATGTGTGTAAAAGTAAAATTTTATTGAGTACCTTACAAATCTACTTGAAAAAGCTCGGCGATGTCTTAAATCGTTTGTAACCATTCTAATTTTAAGATTGCACATGTCCTTGCCCGATACCCTGCTGTATATATTAACGTAAGTGCAAATAAAATACAGCGAGCCGACACCTATCAATAACTCGGCGATGTTTAAAATTCGTCGCTCGTCAGGGATTTGGCACTTCAACGCGGAGTAGGAATTCATAATACTTTTTATAGCCATCTTTGGACGAATTTGACGTATGACGTTCGTTATTATGCCACCTTGATTCCGAAATCAGAAGAACAAATGAATCGCATTTTTAATGGGTGTTCGTTATGTGATAAAGAATTTTAAACAAGACGTAGACGTTTAAAGGATTACTTCACACTATTTATACAGAATTTGGGACCAAAAATAATTTATTGTTGAAATTGATATATTTTCTACAAGAAGTACCTTTATCTTTATGCCAGGCTTCGGTTTTAGAATTTTTGGTACAGTTTGGAAAAGTTGTGCTTAATTTTTAATTTCATTGATGAAACCGAACTTTGGTGCTTTAATTTTAAAAGTGTACTTTTGTACTACTTTTCCTTATAGGTATGATTGTATTTTGCCAAATCGAACGAACGAAAACGTAGAGACTGTTTTAATAGTAATATAAAATCAAACTATATGACAGACGAATTTATTTATATATGCAATCTATATTACTGAAAGGTTAATCAATCGAATTAATCATACGTATATTATTATATATATACGTTATATATCATATGGGTGAGGTCGTCATCTATTTATACATTATCATAGCAAAATATAATTCATTAAATCTAGTTCAAGGGAAAATAACTTGAGGTCAGTGTTTTACCTACTTACATATTAACTTAGAAATGAACTGCATTTCCAGTCGTGCTCCTTCATTAAGTTAAAGCTGGCATTTGTCAACTATAACTTAACTCTTGTAGCATAACTAAGCGTATGAGAGAAAATCTCTTTAAATCTTACGTAGATTTAAAGAGATTTTACTTAGAATATTATAAGTGTACTTGAATCAATCAAATCATTTCTGATGGCATACATACTGTATTTCTTTCGTAAGAAGTTTAATATTCTTCACTTTTTACCGTCAAAGGTCAAGGCATTTAATGGGTTAGTATCCTGATATAGAGAAGAGCTCAGTGCGCAAAGTTCTAGACAACATTGTGCCACATTTATATTGTACACTAGCTAACTCGACAGACTTTACTTTCTCTGTCTTAACTATGAAAATTGTATACATAAATATAGTGTTCAATCTTTTATTTTAATGTGATCACATCAACAATACATACGTTTATGTTTATGTATTCTAAAGCTCTTAGAAGGTAACTTTAGAAAATTTATTATGGTTGTTCCTCAAAATTTCTGATGTTCCACGCAACTTTCGCTATTCTTTCTTACTGAAGAACTTACTTCTGCCTTATCGCTTGGAGCGATCTCCTCAAGACAACCTTTGAATTTTAGAAGCTTACTATATAATCATAGGGTTAGAGCAATACTATATAAACATAATCCAAAAAAAAAAGAACTTAAGCTATTTTATTGATAATACAACTACGAAATACATACATATAATAGGAGCATAAATATATATTTACATAATTATATGCTAATATATATCAATATAATAGATGATATATCCAGTACTAATAAACATACACAAATTAGTATTCACTACTAAGATAATATTCTTTCAAACATATAGGTAGATAAGTTAACGCTTGGCTGTCTAATCTAGAAAATGTCTGTGTTGCAGAAATTTGGAATTCATCATTAGTCCGCTAAGCTGATTAAACTTTGAACTTTTCCTTTCGGTGCCTATCCAATTACTGGAGGCTGTTCATCGGCATAGCAAATCGCTGCTGGTCTCGCACGAAATGCAGTAACTCCTCGGTTCTCCCGTCCACTCCCAAACATTAAGCAGCCATGACATTAAACTTTAAACTCTCCGTTATATTAACATAATATGAGCCAAATACATTTTAATTCGTTACCTTCAATATGCATTATTTTATGTATGGGGATAGTTTTAAATCGAAAACTAATACACAGAAAAATATATCAGAATCTGTAATACTTTGACGATATTGTCAAGTGTCTTATTTACCTAAAATAACAAAATATGCTCTGTCATGGCTAACTATGTATTAACTTGCGGACTTTGATCCGTAATACAATACATAGAAATGTCATGCAGCGCTTTGAATCTATTTATCAATCATAAAATATCATCTTTTTGACGTGAAATTTGCTGTATTTTTTTGAAGATATGTTTTTATTTTTTGATTTGCAATGAGTCTTAGATTTTTACGTTATTTTACATCTTAATATCGATGTTCATATATTATTAATACACAAGAAAAAATATAAAAATTGTTTTTCGTATTATCCTCGATTAGATGAAGTTTTCGCTTATGTCGTGTGACCTTAGAAAGAATTTAGATCCTTCTTAAGATCTTGAACAGTAGAAAATTACAGAAGAGTGTCCTGTATTCAATTGACAGTAATTATACTTTTTTTATTCGCTTTATTATACATTACTCTTAGACAAACTTCTTAAACTGCCTCATTGGTCTAGTGTTAGCATGTTCGACTATAGACATGAGCTCCTGGGTTCGAGTTCCCGGTTGGGTCAATTCAAAAATCAATATTGAGTTTTCTATTAAGATTTTCTCAATATTTTCCCGAAGTTGGGAATTTGGCGGTGTGATCTACTCCCCTGCCTCGGAGAGCACGTTAAGCCGTTGGTATTGCGCCTGATCTCTCTCCGGTCGTGTCGGATTCCCGTCACATCGGACTATGAGAGTGAAGGAAGAGAGAGTGCACTTGTGTACTATGCCTGCCAATCCGCAGTGGAGCAGCGTGGTGGGTCTATGCTCTAAAAACCCTCGCTCCTCGGAGTGAGGAGGCCTGTGCCCAGCAGTGGGACGCTGCTACTTACTTGCTTACTCTTAGACACAAAGTTAAGTAAAACTTATTCATTTTAAGAAGTGGCTAGGCTTTTATTTAAACACGAGAGGACCTCCAAAAGAGTAGTCATCTGAGTGAAGAGTATAATCGAATATATTCTAACTACGATAATAAAAAAATCTGTTCTAAAATTTTGCTTACAAAATCCTATATACAATATATATATATATATGTAAATGGCTACCGGAGCCAATGAACTTGAAATGTAAGACCTCGAGCGCAATCAAATTGAGCTTTTATTTATTATTATAAATAAATACCTACTGCAAGAAATTACGAGTTTATTTATCTCCTACACCGGATTAATAATTTATATTCACATTTTCAAATGAATCATCGAATGTGATTATTGCATAATAATTATTCATAATTTTATCACTGTTTCGCGAACTCATTCCGTTTTGTTATTCACTTTGTTACAAAATGTTATTTAACCTTGACTTAAATCTAGTAATCAAACGTTCTTGTTCACTAAATTTGATAAAAAACTCTACATTTCTGTCAATAATCTAATAATGTTTTAATAAATGCTTGCTACTATTACGTCATTGATTACATATTGACTGTCTCGTTTTTAACACTTTTTGTAGATAATTTATAGTTTGAATAAAAAAAAACTTACAAATAAGCCTAAACGTTCAATCGAAAAAAATGTGCTATAACAACTATGTGTAAAAACATGCCTTGATAGAAAACCACGTTAATAGAATAGAAAATGTCTTAAACGTTTTTTAAGGCTTCCTTCGCCTTTTCTGTTTGATTTTTTATTTTTTTATTTTATTAAACTAATTTTTATTTGTAGTGCATACCTCGGTAGATTACAGGTTATATGGTTTTAGGTTTCGAGACACTGCTCTGTTAAATACACGTTACTTGATATTTATTTCAGGAAATTCTGTCCAACATTGAAAGTCTGGGCTTTATGTTTATAAGAAATTTATTCTACACCGTATCAAACTCTGCTAGCTAATTACAAATGGAGGTTACGGGAAAAACTACAAAAGTGTCTGCGCACTATAATTAATATTCTTGATAAAATTCCATCGATGGCATTTGTAGTTTATGTAGATACTAGATGACCCAGCAAACGTTGATTCGCCATATAACTACTATTATCGCTATTAAAAAATAGGGATTTGTGATAGAAATATGGAAATTTAAGGTTGTATGTATTTTTGTATATTGTATCACAACAAAATACAAAGTAAGTAAGTAGCAGCCCATTAACGTCCCACTGCTGGGCACAGGCCTCCTCCCTCCGAGGAGCGAGGGTTTTTAGAGCATAGACCCACCACGCTGCTCCACTGCGGATTGGCAGGCATAGTACACAAGTATACTCTATTTTTTCACTCTTATAGTCCGATGTGACGGGAATCCGACACGACCGGAGAGAGATCAGGCGCAGGACCGACGGCTTAACGTGCACTCCGAGGCACGGAGGTGGAACACACCGCCAACTTCCCAACTTCGGGCAAATATTGAGAAAACTCAATATTGATTTTGAAATGGCCCGACCATGGGCTCGAACCCAGGACCTAATGTTAGTAGTCGAACACGCTAACCACTAGACCAATGAGGCAGTTATTTATATTTAGTAGTTATTTTTTTGGGTGGACCACCCTTAACGTATAGAGGTTTGAAAAATAAATAGTAGTCGTTTCAGAGCAGTATGGGAGCGAAAATCGTGTCACGAGAATTTTATATTAGGTGTTAATAAATAAAAAGGGTATAAAACCCCTCAATTACAATTTTTATAACATAAAGTATTGCACCAGAGTGACTTACTGTATGACTTACTGAATATTTTACATACTGTAACGTTTATAAAAGAGTGAAGTGTCTCTAAATCATATCAATATAATAATTTAGTAAGCTTCTTACATATTGTATCATAAGTTGTTGGTACAACTTTATTCTCATTAAAATTTAAACGACAACAATTTACAACTTCAAACGTTATTTCTTTTGAAAATACTCTTTCGACTTATTTCACTTTATGTATTATTAGTATTGGTGTGGTGAATCTTTCAAAAGAAAAATACCTTGATGTCTGTCAAAGAACACCCGACAGAAGTAAAACTTTCTATGGGAGTTTAATAATTCTAAATAACAAATTTATTCTGTTATATATTTAAAATACATTTATTTATGATTGTTTTTATATAACCTGTTGTCAGTAACGTTATGTATAAAAATGAATTCATATTGCGGTTAACTGTGTTTCTCGACTTTATTCGAACGATCATTACATAGGTGAGCTTCTCTGCTCAATACCCATAATACACAATTCCTACGCAATCTATCTCTTTTTTTTCAGGTCAAGCTGCTTGTCTTTGGAACTCATTATTAAAATAAAATGTGCAGTCCCACAATTTATTTAAAAGAGTACTTCCTGACGAAGAAAATTGATTAATTGATAAAATTGATCAATTGATACTGTTATTATTATTTACTATTAATGTTATTATTGGTTATTTATTCACTTTATTGCACCTCTACAATAACAATATATAATGAAATAAACTTAAATATAAGAGAAATAAAAGTGCAATAGGCGGTCTTATCGCTAAATAGCGATTTCCAGACAACCATGGGTTAAAAAAATGCTGAAAGTAATATAGGAGGTAGGCAATAAAATAACCATACATACTAATTTCTACATTCAAATACATGTATAACAATAAATATGACATTATAACATACATACATAAATTTACAAAATGTGTACATACATACATGTATATATCATCGTTAAGTTCTATGATCCTAGTCTAAAAGACAGTGTTCCTTTAATAATTATTTGAATGTTGATAGCGATTTAGCCTCCTGGACAGAGCGAAGTAATGCATTCCACAATTTGGTCGCTTGGACAGCAAAAGAATATTTTTTTATATACTGGATGTACAAGAAAGAGTTTTGTATTGTACATATACAGCGGCCAGCGCGCCTAAAGAAGTTTTTAACTCAACATATATATAAAAGCTCTTTATGTTATTAAGCGGACGAAGTACCTTCTTATTCCGAAGTTAGTTATAATTTGGGCAGCGTTCGGCAAACTCTGTTCCGGTAACACAGATAAAGCCATAACTGGGGCACTGGCCTCGGAGCTAATGCCTAATGCCGCAGTCTCTATGCGATGTTTATTAAGCGAATATTGAACTTGTTTGAGGCACTAAAGCCCTTTTAATTTACGGAAATTGCGGACAAGTTTTATGATTTATACTGGATATTTATTTATTGCTGACAAGTTAACGCTCGACTATTATATTTTACCTATTGGCTCACATTGTTCACCTGCGGTAAAGTAAAATAAATGCGCTAGAGATGAGAGCGTTGAGAAGTATGAGTGGATTGAAACTAAGTGACAAAGTAAGAAATAGTGTGATAAGAGAACGGTGTGGTATAAAAGAAGATGTAGTGACTAAAATTGATAAAGGTATGCTTAGATGGTTTGAGCATGTAGAGAGAATGAATGAAAGGACACTGACAAAAAGGATTTATGAGTCAAGAGTAAATGCGAAAGTTGGAAGGGGAAGACCAAGGCGAACGTTACTAGATCAAATCCAGGACATTTTAAATAAGGGCCAGGTCAACAGTACTCTATACCAACGAACTTGTATGAAAGGTTTAATGAGATTAAAAGAAGCAAAAGAGATATGCAAGGATCGTGGCAAGTGGAAGGACGTGGTCTCTGCCTACCCCTATGGGAATGAGGTGTTATGCTATGTATGTATGTATGTTGGCTAATGATTATTCTAAACATGGGATAACTAACTAACATATCTTTTATTTGCTACTTTACTGATAAAATAACAAGTAAGGAAAGTAACTCCAATGCAAAAGAGGATTGTTACATTACTCTCGTTATTTTAACAATGGAGTGAGAGAGTATTGTAAAAACTTCAAGTAGTAATGAAGAAATGTGATAGTAATAGTCAGGATACTTTACAACGCGTTTTTTAATATGATTTAACTTGGGAGAAAGGACATATTATTGAACAAACTTTGTATACATTTTAGTAATAAAATTTGATTAGACTATTTCGTTAATTTTATTGATCCTCCTAATGGGAAAAGCAAAGTATTAGACATTCTTTGTCATATTTGTGGTGTATCTCTACGTAATAAATCTGTGATAAGAAAACTTGTATCTAATATGTAGTCTGCTATAATAACGTCAGCGTTAAAATTATTGAAAAATAACAATAACTCTCATGCTTAGATTGTTCAGTCTAAAGCGACAGTGTCAGGTACATCATCAGGTTAGCTGATAAGAGGTAAGTTACCCCTTAAAGCTTTCTGCCCAGTATCTTACAGGAACACAACTTGTTTACTACTGGAGTGGTTCGATATCCGATATAAAGGCCGAAATTACCCACTTACAGACCTAGACAAATAGAAAATGGTAATTTCCTAAATTTGCGGTGCTAGAAATCAAACCTAGAAATTTTACTAACGAAGGGAGTAATTATACTATTTCGCAGGTAACCTCGTGAAATGTGAAATTTTGCTTGTTTATATACACAGTCATAGAGATAAAAATGTTATTTGTTGAAAGTATACATATAAATTACTCAAGAGAAAGGGCGCCAAAAACTTGTTACAATTGTACTGTTAAAATGTGCTACTATTTCATTGTTAATCACAAGTCTTTGCATAATATAGAAACTATAAAATCCGATTATCTATTCATATTGGAATAACGAATTAAATTTACCAATTCGTAAATGTACAAAACCGTTATTATTTATTGTATTAACTGCTGGTGTAATGATTGCTTTTATTCATTTTCCGAATAAAATGCAATTCAACAAACAACTTTATTGTAATTCGCTGGCAAAAAGTTTTTTAATGCAACACTTTATTTATAGTTCTTTAAAAAAAACATGAACTTAAAAGTGCAAATGTAATGAATTGGAAAAGCTTAAAACAATTACAAAGTAGATTTTAATGCCCCATTACGTTCCGTTGTGAAGACTGCATTTTTTACTGCGAAAAACGAATTATGCCGTGTATTTATAGCTAATTATGTGTAAATGATCCACATTACCGGGTTACCATAAAACTACTTTTTAACATTTCAATTGCTTTTGCACTTCGTGGTAGAAACACTATCGCTTCTTCGAATGAATAACCACACACTTTGTGATCACACCTGTTGGTAAGTTATGATACAGTCCAAAACGCACTAATTCGGTAAAAGGCAATTTACCTCTTATGGTTCTAGACAGGATCGTACCGGAACGGGAGTACTCGTACCACTGCAGCGAGGTCGTCGTGTAAAGGTCACAGCAGATATATATTTTCTTGTGTAAAAACTCATATTTAAATCATAAATGACGTTGTAGCACTACAAAACGTCATAATATCATTGGTTGATTTAAACATTTTGTTTCAATTTTCTATCAGATCTTCTGTAAAATCCCCTTTTTTGAATTATGTCACTATTGTTCCATAGCAGCTATATGTATCCACACACTGTTTTATTTTTTATGTTCCATTTTAAACAACGAATAACTGATTTTTATAAATGAAACTTCTTTAACGCATGAGTGTAAAATCTTTACGAATGAAACGTCCCACGAAGATGTGCAACGTTTTTTGGTAATTCGTTGGAAGGTTAGGTATTTTTAATATTTACAAATACCATGTGGCATTTTAATTAGTCACTATTTTCGTCGTTATATAATAATTTTATATACTGTTTTTCATAAAATATAAAATAAAAATATTTCATAAATTCTGTTTTCTAAATTTTAAATTCAAACCAAATTTAAATTAATAAATTCTAATATTATCAAAAGAACGTGGCATTTTTGTTTACAGTTGGTTATTTGAGATTTCAATAATTATTTGTATTAATTATCGACACTTTTAATAATTTAAATGACAATTAAATTCATTAAATTCCAACTTATCTTCCTTTTTTCCTCCCTCTAAGTCTCGGGAATCTAAAGTCTTAGATTTGTTTAAATAAAATCAAGACTTAAAAATTAGTTTGTCAAAGAAGTTTCACTTTTGACGTGTGTACTTTGTACGCACGCACTTTTAATTTTTTCCTTCCAATAAATAATATATTTTTAGAAAAATATATTTCACAGTGAAATAATTAATTAAATTTATTTAGCTTAGACTGTTTTATAACTTCAATATACAATTAACCATGATAACATTATATTATTTCAACGTTATGTTCGGTGTATTTTTTAGTTATTGTTAGTTTAACTCGTACTTGCAATGTTTCAGTCAAAATTTCAGTATAATACTGAGAATGAAAATAAACTCAGCCTTACTTTCAGACTAAAGAAACTCAAAGTTAGAAGCCAATTTAATGTGTCTTATAGTAAATATATGTATCACTTCGCTATTTCACTTGGTGATTTCATTTTTAGACAATCACAATATCGCAGTTGAACATTATTGTGTAGTAAAAGAAAAAAAATTACCGGTGAAGTCGGTTGCTATACAATAGTTTCTGTTGTTAGCTGCCTTAAAATTGGAAACTGACGCAATTCGCATATTTCATTACTATACGATGCTCAGTCGACTGTATCCGAGTTTTAAATAAAGTGTATATTTTTTAACATTAAAACGTTGGGGAAATGTTCAAAGCTATTTTCAAGATAAAACTAAACGTTTAAAGTCTTTTAAAGACATATTAATATTCCAAGACTCAAAACTATACACAAATGTCCAATTTACGCAGTTGTATCATTGTTTAAATTATTTAACGTTGTACTATTTGCACAAATGCTCAATACGCATGTGAATTTAAAACTCTGATATTAAGATTAATACGTCTATACGTTATAATGATTAAGTAAAAATAACGTCATTTCCTATTTCTTAAACTCATTATATAGACAGAAATCTTTAATATTGTTTCATAAGCTTTACAATAGAACACGCTATACAGTTTTTTGAAAAACTGTTTTAATGTTAAGTGATTAAGTATTAAGATTACAAATTATAAAAAGTGTATTAAAATTAAATCAAAATAGTCTTTATTCAAGTAGGCTCAAAAAGCGCTTTTGAATCGTCATTAGTCTGTCCGTTGGTAATAAATCTACTACCGGTTCGGCAAGGTAATTCCGCTGAGAAGAAACAAGAAGGCAAGAAACTCAACTGTTACTCCTTTAGATATAGTTTTTGTGCAAATAGAATAAAGTCCAAAAATATTTGTCTTTTAAATAATCTTCAACATTATAATGTACCTTTTGTAATAGGACGTTTTTAACATATTTCAAAAGTGATTCGTGTATCTTATTAAAAATGCTTAAAAATGATTACTGAACCTTCACTCTAAAATATGGCATTACAAGTTTATTTTTATTTATTATATTAAAATTGTACCTCTAGTAACAGTAATTCTTGTATTGAATGCTTGAATGAAAACATCTTTATATCTGTTTACTATATTTTAAGACACCACATTTAGACAAAAAGCGAGGTTACTTCATAATCTAAGATAAACTACTAAAAGTATTGATTAATAAACTCGAATACATCTAAAAATGAGTATGAAACCAAAACACACTGCAACTGATTGATGTAAAACTATAATATGTTTGCTGTTCGCATGTTAAATCTGTGATGTATCTTTAAAACAAACAATAAAAAAAGTCCTTTGCTATCTCAGTAAACACATAAACTTCTTAAACTCGTTACATAAAAGGGAACCTTTAACCTTTTATGAAAGCAATTCAATAGATGATGTATAAGAAAATTTGTCAAAAGTGCCTCATTGATCTTGTGGTTAGCATGTTCGGGCACAGTCATGAAATTGGGTTCGAGTCCCGGGTCGGGCCAATTAACAATCGTTATTGAGTTTTCTTTTAAGATTTTCTCAATATTATCCCGACGTTGTGAAGTTGGCGGTGTGATCCACCTCCGTGACTCGGAGAGCATGTCCTGCACCGGATCTATCTCTGGCCGTCTCGAGCAGGAATAGAAAATGCACTTGTGTACTATGCCTGCCAACACGCATCCTTTTTTATATTAAAATTTGAATAAGAGTGTGATCTTATACTGGGAATTGGAAAAGTAGTTTCGCATTTACTTGTATATAAGCTTGCTTTCGTGCTAAATTATTGGGTATCAAGCAGTTACCAACTACGCATAATGGAGTGCAAACAGCACAATAGTATATAACTACGACCGCGATGAGGCGAATGAATATTAGCCTACTTTCACACTAGATCGTGACGCGAACAAAACTAGAGAATGTTTTCACGAATACACTCTTGTCTGATTTAATTATATTTATTGCAATGCTTATTATGAGGTATTCTATCTATTATTATAATAAATCCGAAGATTTTGTTTGTTTCGATAGACAACTCGGAACTCGAGATTTCTGAATGTATTTTGCTTGAATGTATCACTTGAAATAGTCAGTTCAATTTCAATGCTTCCTATTTGAATAAAGAATACTTTGATCAATAGTTAGAAAAAAATGCAAGAAACGGAAATTTACAGCAATACACGTATATCTCTGCTTTTGATGAATAATCACACAATCCAAAATTTTATTAGGAGACACAGCAGAATACAGTACAGTCTATATTTTTTGTATAAAAAACCCATATTCAAATCATAAAAAAAAATATTCTGGCACCGCAAAATTATTCTATGCCATTGGTTGATTTAAACAGTTTGTATAGTTTTCAAACTACTGTGAAATGTGTCACAATTCTTTCCAAAGGGTTTAACTTTTTTATAAAATCTCATATATACCAGACCTAAATTTTGAATAAGCCTCTTTGTAGTTATTCATATTGCGTGTTTTTGGAGGCAAGGAACATCTTTCCTCAACTCAAATCCAGTGTAATAATAAGTATAAGCTCATTTAAAGTCCCCAAGCAAGTAAAACTGATTATAAATCCAATGAAATAACAGTTTTTACTATTTACATTATACGTACTACATTATTTAATTCTATACTATCTGGACAATACTAAATGTTTTGAACTCTGCTTTAATTTTAATAGCACAGATTAAACTTTTAATACAAGTGAAGAAACATTAAAAGCTTTCAATAAAACCATTACAATTTACATAAACATAAATTTCTCTACACGTTTATCACAAGAGATTTTAAAAAGGTATTAAATACTATAACTGTCTTATGTGAATATCTATGTTTAAACAAATTAATTTCATTGAGCACATTTTTTGCGGGTGTTAGTTATTTTTAACTATGCGATTGATTTAACGCCAAATATATTAGACAACTGAATTAACATATTACAATTATTATAGTGTTGATATGATTCAGTTTAAAATAACTATTTAGACAATCTTACAATACATTAGCTCCTCATAAAGAGTCAACCGTGCATAGCCAATGACGCTTATATGCAAATGAGAGTCACAAAAACGTGAAGTGATGTCAGTCATGGGTAGGTATTCAATAGGCTGATCAAACGTCTGTATGTTATATAGGACATGTCGGCGCCCAGGAACTTATAGACGCGACTGTCTGGTGCCCGACGAAAGTCATACTATTATGCTTAATCAAAGATTATTTTCGAGTAAAACGAATACTTTTTCGCCTTTATCTGTGCCCAAAAGTAGTCTAATTAATTATTGCATTTAAAACTGCGTTTTGCGGTTTCATTGTATAAAAAGACTCCAGATAAGTTTGAAACTAGTGGCTAGAAATCATATTTTGCAACTATTTTACTTCATTTTTGGATGAAGGAATACATCGAAGGAAACTTGCATATTACTGTTGCAATTCGCAGTGGTGGTTATATGGTACGAGGCCTGTGCCCAGCAGTGGGACATTGAAAGGCTGTCGCCTACATAAGCTATATGATAATAAAAAAGGATAACTGTCATTCGTATGTTTGAATATCCATCTTTTTCTTATCCCATTTTGGCATACTTCTACGACAAGGTAGCTGTGTCATTGAAAATTAGGTGAATTGGTGTAACAGGTCATCGACGTTTTTCCATGTAACCGGCCCTTTTTATTGGTTTAGAATTTTGTAGCAAATAGCATTTATTGTAGTTTAATGCTTGATTTACTTGGTTTGCTGATCTTATACTGGTAAAGAACAGCCGAAGACCTTTAATCTCTTTAATATAGGGAAGTTGTTTTATAAAATATCAGAAATCACTTTATGTATTATGTTGTTTATAGATTAAAGCGGCTTAAAATTAATCAGAATTTATAGATTTTTAACCTTTAGCGAGATACATTTTGACTACCTATGTCTCGTTCCGTAAATATCACTATATGTTGTCAGTCTTATTTTTATGTCAAGTTAAGATCTGTAGGATTTTATTGAACCTTGGGGGATAATGAGTGTTTGCCCCATTTTCGTAATTGACATTTTTCAAATTCTTACAAAATCTATTTTAGTATCTTTAACTCTCTTTCTGAACATATTAAATGGTCCCTGTACACTTTCGAGAATTCAGTGAAATTTAATGTAATATAAGCTTCAACATCAACGGCGAGTACATCACTCATCTACGGTTTGCCGAGGACGTAGTCATTATGGCAGAGACTTTCGAAGATCTCAATACAATGCTGGATGACCTCAGCAGAGTTTCTCAACAGGTGGGCCTGAAAATGAACATGGATAAGACGAAAATTATGTCTAATATCAATGTACCGCCACACCTAGTCATCGTTGAGAACTCAGCTCTCGAAATTGTTGACGAGTACACATACCTGGGACATATAGTCCAGCTAGGTAGGTCCAATTTCGAGAAGGAGGTCAACCGCTCGGTTGGGCAGTGTTCGGGAAACTACGCCAGATATTTTTTTGTCTAATATCCGTTAGTGCCTAAAGACTAAAGTCTTCGACCAGTGCGTGTTACCAGTGATGACTACAGTTCTGAGACGTGGTCGCTAACTATGGGCCTTATGCGGAAACTCAGAGTCACTCAGCGTGCGATGGAGAGGGCTATGCTCGGAGTTTCTCTACGTGATCGAATTAGAAATGAAGAGATCCGTGGTAGAACCAAAGCTACCGACATAGTCCTACGGGTCGCAAACCTGAAGTGCGAATGGGCGGGGCACATAGTCCTAAGGACGCTGGGGGCCCAAGGTGCTGGAGTGGCGACCCTTCACCGGACGGCGCAGTGTAGGCAAGCCCCCCACAAGATGGACCAATGATATAAAGAGCGTCGCCGGTAGCCGCCGGAGCTGGCGCAAGATCGGGCCTTGTAAAGTTAATTACGTGAGACCTATGTCCAGCAGTGGACGTCCATCGGTTGAATCGACGACGACGAAGCTTCAACAAGGTACCTTTTTTACAAAAAAAAAAAAAAAAATACTTTAAGCTTTTTTTGAGCTTTCAGGGTATTATTAATTTCGTAATAAATAGCTCTGTACAACTTTTCATACATAGGATTTTAAAACTAAATAATAAATTGATATATGAAGTTTCATCCAATATTAATGAATAAAAATTACGATATATAGGATGCGTATGAACAAAGAGTAGGTTAAATACCGGTATAAAATACTTAAAGGCAATTAGATTTGACAAAGTTGAGAGCTTGGTAAATTTTAAATCCAATGTAAATCTGGTGAAAACTGAAAAGCAGTTACCAATTCCTTATAAACCTGTTCGCCGTATCGAGCAGGTCGTAAAGAAGCTCCAATAATACTTTTCAAAAAGGTTACTGAAACGATCTAAATCCATACATAACTCAGTTATTCATAGCTCAATCGTATAGCTCCGAAAACGCTTCCGTATTGGTATTATTTTTCCTTTTCCGTTCTCGTCACGAAAAACGGTGGAAAACTCTGAACGCTTTTCCGCTTGTTCGTCTTATATATAACCTCACTAATCCGTACTTCGTATTTCAACGATAACTTGTTTTACTTTATTTTAACGCTGACGAGTTAGCGCATGACTGTAATCTCATAACATCTGTGATTATACAGTCTAAGATGGAAGCGTGCGTATCTGGTAATCGAAAATTTACGTTTTTGGTTTTCACACAGCATTATACTATAAAGTAAATATCTATAACTAGGCACGGCCGAAATCAGTCCAGATATAGGCAAATAAAAAAATACAATTTTCCTTAACCTGCCTCTGTTAGTAAAGCGAGTATTCATATCGTTGGGCCAGCGAGTCCGTCAAAATTATGATTATATTAAATGATGTCAAAATTTTAGTTTTTTTCCAAATTTTTTGTATAATCATACATTTAATCATAATTATTTATTTAACGCTTGGATTTTACATGCCTATAGCTTTCAATAGATGACACTATACAATTGTCTGTCTGACTGCCTCATTGGGCTAGTGGCTAGCATGTTAAACTACAGACATGCGGTCCTGGGTGCGAGTCCCGGGTTGGGCCAATTCAAAAATGAATATTGAGTTTTCTATTAAGATTTTCTTGATATTTGCCCGAAGTTGGGAAGTTGGCGGTTTGATCTACCTCCGTGCCTCTGCAAGCACGTTAAGCCGTCGGTCCTGCGCCCGATCTCTCTCCGGTCGTGTCGGATTCCCGTCACATCGGACTATGAGAGTGAAAGAATAGAGAGTGCACTTGTGTACTACTCCTGCCAATCCGCAGTGGAGCACCGCGGTGGGTCTATGCTGTAAAAACCCTCTCTCGTATGAGTGAGGAGGCCTGTGCCCAGCAGTGAGACGTCAATGGATTGCTACTTAACTTTACTTTTTACACAATTGTCTGCAAGAAAATTAAAAGTGCGTGCTTACAAAGTATACATATCAGATGTGAAACTTCTTGGGCAAACTAATTTTTAAGTCTTGTTTATATTTATACTTTAAAACTATAGATTTCCGAGATTTAAAGAGACGGAAAACGGACGATATTTTGGGAATTTCATTGTCATTAAATGAATACAAATAATTCATTGAAATCTGAAATGTAAATAAAAATGCCACGTGTTTTTTTGTTAATATTTAACATTATTATTTAAAATTTGTTTTTTAATTAAAAATTTTTATTTTATGTTTTATTAAATTATTAAATAACGAATGGCAAATTAAAACGCCACATGTTATTTGTAATTATATAAAAAACACTGCACATCTTCGTGACACTTAAGAAGTTTCGTTTCAAATTGTTAGGAGTGGACAACACTTATGGGTATGAAAAATAAATAATAGCCGATTCTCAGTCCTACTGAATAGGCATATCAGAATTTCATAAAAAACGGTCAAGCTTGTGACACGAGAGTTTTATATATAAGATGGAGAATGTGAACTAATAGAATGTATAATATAAAGAAGTAGAAATAACGTCTCATTTCCAAGGTCCTACATATACAACAGTAGCTCAGTAGCTGGCGCAAGTGTGAAGGTGAACAGTATTTTATGTTCGTTTTATGCCACTTCGAAAAATTAGGCCATGAATCTTGGCACATGATGTGTCGATTGAGCGTTAATCTATTCGTGATTATTTGTATGAATCACGTACCAAAGCGCTACTTTACTTTGTAAAGGCATTATAAATCTGTTTATTTTTGCGTTTAGTTGTTTTTCATGACTAAATGTAAAGTAAATATCTCATTGTTAATTTTTTGAAAGATAAAACTTAATTAACTCCTTCTGATCTATGTAAACTGGTCAAAATTGAATACGTAATTAGATGACTTTATTTTTATAATTATACAATCTATTACATCAAGAAAATTCAATATTACTTTAAAAGAACTAAAATGTAATGTAAAAAGAAACTTTAATTCTTTAAGCATTTTAGTCGATAATATTTGCATGTTGATTTTATGAAGTCAATACCGGATCATACTTATTGAATTCGATTTCGGTTACCATTTTATTTGAGGTTTTAAATGTGAAATCAAAGAATTTATTTATCTTATAAAATGACAGTGAACATATGCTAATAAATAGTTTTAGTCTTAAATTATTATTTACTTTAAGAGGCTTATATAACATTAAAGTAGTATTGTTGGAATCGAATTTGATTTTAAAATTTTTGGTGAGTCCCTATTGCTATTCCTACAGATTTATATGTAAATTTAAATAATATATGTTCAAGTACTATTACAATTTACTAGTACTAGCAATCCCCTGCAATGTTGGGGTCCTATTTTATGAATGGTGGATAAAAGTCTGAAAAATATTGAAAAATATTTGTCCTCTTTGTTGAAAGCGGAATGTTTTATATGCGTAACTTGATTCATCTTCTCGTCGAGTTGAAATCCGATGATCCTTTCATATCCTTTCTCTATGTTATAAAAATAAATCCGGTGTCAAATTCTCACAGCGGTTTGAGTTAATTAGCTAAGCCATTACATCGTATAATAAACCAACTAAAAAACCTTTAGAGATGAGACGATTTAAACATCGAAATGAACAAAATGTCAAATAAAAAGAAAAACACATATCGTACGTTTAATAAGATCTCAGAATCAATCTTAAACTTAAATATTAAAACAGCCCACGGAAAGCTTATGATACAATTAAGGAATATTTCATTAACAGAAACACGTTGGGATTTAAAATCAATGAAATAATAACATAATAACATCAAAAAAACAGTGGCCGATTTAAAACTTGTTAATTAATGAGTAATATATTGTTAACTTTCCTTGACTAAATAATGTTTTGACTTTCATTTTTCAAAAATATTATGTAATTAACACTAAAAGGCACATTCTATAAACAAAACAAAGTTGGAAATGAGGACTTTAAGAGGAGCACTCGATTTACACCAACCGTTTTATTACCGTAGATACGTTTTTCGACTGAAACCTTTCACGCCACTTATCTCCTCGTCACCGGTCAAACTGAATACAGAATTTATTGACTCACAATATGAAATATACAATACACATAATGGGTATGTATAGAGCACTAAAGCTAGACTTGTAACTTGGTTCACGCGTTTTACCCAAGATAAAAAGAGATTTGGTTGAAAAAAATTTAACTTCTGTGCAAATGTCATCAAAAAATTATTATGCTAAAATAAGTCATGATAAGATTAGCACAAGTGATGACACTCATAGATTTTTAATAAAAATAAAAAAGGGTGGACCCCATTTAGTTTTTCTTTATAAAATGAAACTTAAACGTTTAATTGCTCTTTCAAATTACAGTTGTGATATTCGATAACCTACATATCACAGACGCAATTTTGAAATGTGTATAGCCTGCCAACCCGTACTAAATCGGCGTGGTAGGTCTTTTCTCCCAAAGCCCTCTTTCTAATGAGTGATGCAGCCTATATGGGCTCCTGCTACTTAGGTTACACAGTAATTTAAGCATTTCCTTTATATATAGAATACTTTTTTACATTGTTAATATTACAAAATAAATTAAGTGTCTTTAAATTTTCACAAACATGCAAGATATGGAAGGAAGCTTTATAAGTTTTCCCAAATAAAAACTAAGTTTTAACTTCTTAAGATGAATAAACTAAATCTAGCAACAATTTTTAAATATTTGTAGCGTATTATTTAACATATTAAACTAGTCATTGCTTGTTTCCTGGTAAACTTTTATAACAAACAAGTTTTATTCAAAGGTATCAATCAAATCAATAATTCTTTATTGTAGTAGGCTTTTACAGCACTTCTCGTTCTCGAATCTTCAGGTTCTCGTTTTATTTGGAAAGAACCCAAGAAAAACCTAGTAGCAAAAGAAACAAATTGTCACTGCGATTACTAGTTCCAAGGGTACAATATTAAAACACTTCTCAAGTGTTATACAGACCTCTCACTCTGCAATCCTGTTACAAGTTGCAGGTAGCGTAGTCCGTGGTACATTTTATCGCAAGGGGGCAACCCTCGTCGTTCAAGGTCATAGGGGTGCGCACAATCGGATCTCTTTTATTTATGTACGCCATTTTAAATTGCAATGTAGATTGTACACTTACCGTGTGAAATTAGGCATCCATCCGTTGCCTGACATTGTTTCCAGCTTAAGCGTTCCTGATTTATACTGATAACTGGTTTACACTGTTTTTATTGGACTACAATTCCCTAACTCCTGCAATCCGGGTATTTTTAAAGTCAGGGTGAATAGGCACCCGTCAGCGCGATCCACCAAACCAAAACTGCAGAACACTTTTTAAGCAGTACAATCTTTTTATTCTCTTTATGAAGTAGCGATATTCGTACATAAGCATATATCCTATTTCAATAAATATGAAGATCTTGCAGAATGTCATATCTCGGAGAAGAAACGTGATCAACTCTGTCTACCCAGGCGTCTACTCTGTCATTAGCACAGAGCTTCAAATCGACAAATGCTGTGTGCATAAAAATATACAACAAGATTATGGTTTTTTACAAGTAATGGAAATCCAATCCTTTACAAAAAGACTTTAGTTGGACTATTTTAGGAACAAAGACTATTTTATTTCCGAATTTTTTGACGATTAATATATGAATTCAGTAATTAATTTTATAATGACCTCATTAAACTTTAATTAAATCTGTCATATCTATTCAGACAAATTCAAACCTGACATAAAAAGTTATAAATTATTATTGTTTTTTTTTTTAACGTTTAACCTGATGTATCAACGGTAGAAAGTTATGACAAAAAATATGTTTTTTTCGACCTGTGTAATAATCCATATTCAGTAAATAAACACTTCATTTCACTTTAGGCTACACATACACATATCTATCTATCCGGTTACGCTGTAAAAATAGGCTTAACAGCTAATGACACTCCGAACACACTTAATATCAGATCAGATTGCAGCCAAGCGCTTGCCTATTGCATCTAAAAAAAAACAAGACCGAGTTATTAACATGGCAAAATGGTTTCAATGCTGGACATCGGTCTCCGCACTAAGTCGAGTTATTATAGCCTAAAACCTCCACGTTACTCCAGAGATATTCAGGACTTCCCACGATACTTTCCTCGAGCGAAAGCTCAATGACGCCTTATTAAACAACAATATAGGCACATAAATATTATGTTTCAATTAGAACATAGTGATGGCTGTCCAGGATACGACCCCACTGAGCACTAAAAATAATTTATGTTTCTTATATATGTATGATCTGCGACTCTTTAACTAGAACTGTCTATCCATTGTGTCATCATTTATTTATTTATAAAGGCTTACCAGTTTGAACTCCTACAAATACTTCTTATTTTTATTCCTTTCCAAATTAAAGGTATATTTATTACCTAGGTTAATAAATTATCGTGGTCGTTTTTGTCAAAGGCTGTGCTAAAATCACTATTTATCGCATTGATTTCTTTACCTTCATTCATAAGACATAGTGTTTTGTCAAAAAATGAGATAAGATTAGTTGATATGGTTCAATTTAAGTAAATTTGAGATACGTGACTACTCCTAAAAAAAATAAGTTTATTATGAAGATAGTATATGAAAATGAACTCAATACATTTATAATAGTTACATTTATAAAGTTTTAAAAGATCGAAAATTTTATATAAATAAATATAAAATTGAAATGCACCTTATAATTTCATGTGAAATTGTATCATAGGGACACAACTTTAATTATATATTTCTTCTGTATGTGTTTATATGACTGAACTGGACCAATTTTACTGAATTTTTTGTGTGCTTGATGGAGGAGGAGTCAATTCGATCAGCATTTCCACATATTCTATTAGGATGGCGAACTTCGCGGATGCAAACCAGTAATTTTATAAAATTTAACTGAATATATGTTCAGGCTCTAAAGTATCATAATGCCAAACGTAACAGCTTGAAAAGCGAGCCGTTACTTACCAATGAAAACATCTTTTCCAATTGCATTTACTATTAGGCGATAATATTTAAAATCCAATTTCATTGCAGCGAGATTGGAGGAATTGAAAAATTAAAATTTTAGAAAGAGCTTCGGGCTGGCACGCTTGCTGTGTTCAATTTAAAATAGTCTTTATTTCTAATAAAGTAATAGCTTTTGTTTTATTGTCCATCAACAATACGTTTTGATAGAGATATAAAATTTTAAGATTTCACAACTGTTTAAGTATAAAAATCTGTACAATTAAAATGAAAATGTTATTTATATAAGCATGCTTATCTAGTTCCTTTGGTTCGTCATTAACGTTAAGCGGCAAAAAGTCGTTTCTCTAGCGTCTAGTCGTTTCTATCAAAAAGTGGCATAGTAACATTAAAATGACAATTCTGTATTTCGCTGTGCCCTTAACTAAACGTTTGATAGTTTTGAATTGTTCGAAAATAAGACAAAGTAGCTAAAACCTAATAAAAAATGTGGCAATCCCATATTTTTTTTATTAGTATCGATACTTAAACATCGATCATACGTAACGCGTAATAATTTCCATTGCCTATTTAATTATTTTTTGTTTTATCTATATTATAATTATTACGACAACTTATAAATAAATACGATTTATCCTCATGTTATTGAATTATTGAGCAATGTAAAACAAAAAACAGTTAAGTTTTAAGAAGGTATTTTTTTTAAATAATTACCGTTACCGCTCGAACATTACAGGTTGTTTTAACGCAAGCACTTTAGTTTTGCGATTAGACATAGATAAGTACTGTAACAGTACCACTGATAAATTAACTGTAATAAAATACAAGAGCAAATGATGTACGCTTAAAATGTTTATACTATACTAGTTGATCCGGCAAACTTCTTCCCGCCTCAGAATCTGTAAATAACTCTTCATTTATAATATGCTAAACAGTAGCAAAATGTTTCAACTTTAGTAAAAAATGTAAATTCATAATAAAAAAAAGCGGCCTTTACGCCCCAATTCCCGACAAATTCCCTAAATATTATAGTTGCTATCAGAAATTGTTGGATGTCAATGTCAAATGCCAAATACAAATGAAAAAAATAATTCTTTAAATTTCGTTTGAATCTCCTACGTGCCTTCGCCAATCTACATGACACTGGCGAAATTGCGTGTGCCTTGTCACACCTGAAAACCAAATAGAAGAAGAAGAAGAAGAAATTCCGTTTGATTCTGAACGGCTTTTAATTTTAATTGATTTCTAAACTACGGAGCGAACTTCAAATTTTTGACAGGTAGGAATAGTTTCTGAGGGAAAGCGAAATTGTTGTTTTTAATATATACTAAGCATTTTTGTCATCTTTACTCACTTTTTTGAGGGAAGGTTTATGAAAACATTCCCTGGATTTCTACAAATAATTCAAAACCAAATTTAGCCTAATCGGTTCAGTCGTCGTCGAGTTTTAGTAAGAATAAAAAACAGAACTTGGTTTTTATATATAAGATTTTTGATTTAAGCATAATATTTAGAAATATTCATGGTAATGAACGGAAAGCGTGTTATTGGGCATTTGTTAAGGTTACCTACGTATAAAGACAGAGAAAATTAACGTTTACCGTTGAGTATGATACAACTACGATACAAAATCAATATTAGAAACCGACAAATGAAATCTAGAATAGCGATTAGCGTTAAAATTAGATATAAAACACAAAATTGTATCTACTTTTTTTAATAAACATTGCAAACGTCCATCTGACGTGACCCAAACCTGTTTAATTAGACAGGCAATAATGCGACGTTGGACATTTAGACCGCTAGACTTACTGACTCTTTTATCACGAGATCTAATTTAACAAAGTGGAGTTTTGCAACGTAGACTGATCCTATGTACGTTATATTCCATCAGAATAGACGAAATCTACATCAAAATATGATCAATCTGGACCATACTTGAATTTATCTGGACACACGATGACCTAGAGATAAGACGCGTGGATTCACGTTTAGTGAAATCACGGATTCGAATCCATTAAGTTACACACATAAAGAAACTTTCCTCCTTGATTAAATATTCTAAACATATTTAAAAAAAAGGCGAGTACATACTACGGTTATACATATTTTTTAGATAATTTGACAATATTTCGACCTAATAACATGCCGTGGCCGTCGTCGCAACGACACAGCTGTCGTCTAAAAACACATAACCGTGGCATGTACCCATAAATAATAAATTTTTAAATTACCTTCTTGATTGTTAATTTCAATTCCGTTTCTATAACATACTCCCAGAAGAAGTTATAAAGATGTCATTTAATAAATTAAAATCGTTTATTAAAATAAAACTAATTAAGAAATCGTTTATCATTTGAAGAACTATTTAGAAGATAGAATTTGCTCCAATCGATATATAATAAATTAAAAATATAGATTGTATAATGAGATAAAATCGTACACCCGACTGAGTTTGCTGTGGGCTCTTCTCAAAGCAAGGCGCAAAGGCACCCTCATAAGTTTAGATTGTAAGTCATTCTTTAATATCATCATCAGTCGTACATTGAAATAATATATATAAAAGACTATATTTGACGGTTCAAAGGCGCTGTAGAGGCCTACTTGAATTGAGATATATTGAATAGAGATATTGTGAAGAGGCCTGAATATCCTGAGAGTAATTCTGGGGTATGTGTAGCCCGTAGTCAGGCAGCGTGTCACGTTTATGCACTAAAACATCTCCTATAAGTGAGAAGGCCATGTCCGGACATTAATGGGCTCCTAAAAAGTAGGGGATGTATTTAGAAGGATGGGAGATACCATAATCTATTACCTATTTCACAGCCATGAAAAATATACACATAAAAAATCTGGGAAGCCATTACGGGGGAGTTTACTAACAAACCGAGTGACATTTACAAGTTAGTATTATATGTAAAATTGATGATACTACTTTGAACACATTTTGAATATGTAAAATTGTACGAAATCTTTTAGAGATTATTATTGAACTAACAGATTTCGTCTTTGTGTGATAGAGGGTAACGCACGCGGGAGCTGTAAAAAAGACCGCGAAAAAATCACACTCGTGTCTAACTAATCTGGGGACGACGACCTCGTGAACACGATCTTTGACTCTAGCATTCTAGAGTGCAAAAAATAAACATGAATTCCCATTCAAAATGGCGCCAAATTACGTCATTCATCGCGCATATACATAAAACAAGCATTTTATAATATTTTACAAGTAAAGCTTATTTACACACGCTTGACTTGGGGTGTAAGCTAGTAAGTATAAGAGCGTTACTCAAAGTTTGATTGGCGATGTGGCGAACAGATAATTTGTTTTAAATCCACACTCGTTTGTTAAAAGTAAAATTTATTTATTAAGGCAGCCAAAACAGGTCACTTAAGTAATAAGATATAAATGTATAGCCCTTATTGAGACTACATATGGTCGCTAGTGTTTTTAATTTTTACTGAGCAACAATCTTATCTTTTAAGTATAAGTTTAGTAGTGTTAGTTTATTAGTAGGATTTTATACAAAGTTTAATATAAGCTTATTATAAAAAACTGAAAATCTATCCTTAAAAATGTTTATATCTAAATTAGCAAACTCGTATGACCAACACATTCTGACTAAAGGGTTGTAATAAAAGGTGTTGTTTTTAAAGACAATAAGAGGAAATATATTGTTCGATCTACGACTTGAAATTGTTATATTAATACATACAATAATTACATCTTTATCAATTACTATTACTTTATACTCTCCCTAAACATGTCTTGTTGATATTTTAAATCTTTACTAATATTATAAATGCGAAAGTAACTCTACTTATCTATCGCGTTTTCACGCCAAAACTACTAAAAATAAAAAAAAAATAAAATAAGCCTTTATTGCTATAGAACAGTTTAGTCCAAATTTTTTTACTATATAGTAATTTATAGTTTATTTTATCTTTCCCTGTTTTGACTTGGCAGTGCGTGCCCATTCTGGACCAGCAGTCCTAAAACTACTAAGTCGATATAAATAAAATTTGGTACACAGATAATCAAGAGACTGAAAAAGGACATAGGCTACTTTTAAATCCGAAAAATGTATTATAAGGGATAGAATATTGTTATTTATAGAGCTTGAAGTTTGAATCAATGTAAATAAATATGACAATCAAAGTTTATAAAAGTTTTGCATTCGCGGATGTAAATTTAAAACGCTCTTTACAATGCAAAATAGCAATTTAAATATGTATACGTATCTATCTTATTTGTAAAATAGGTAGCCTAAATTATTAATATTGCTACCCAAAAGCAAACAAACACAATGGTTAAAATCACGTAACAATCATATATGACAGAATTCTTTGTGTTAAAAATTTTTAAAGAAAAACTCCAAAGTAGTGTTTTTTATATCATTTAAGGTTTATTTTTTATGGTAATTAAATTTATTACCTCACTGTTATGTAACGTAATCTTAGTTCCAGGGATCAGCTAGTTTTATAAATATACTGTTCATGAATAAATCAACCTATATATAAAAAAATCAATTGTATAAAAAAAAACTAAATGGTATGGAATATTAGATAAAAGATAATACTCGTAGCAATGAAGTTTAATCAGATTTGTTATTTGTGTAGCATAAATATGTACAATTATACTTGTTGTGTAAACAAATAAAAATATATGTATCATATTTATCTTACAATATTTAATAATACTTACTCATTAAAGGAGTTTCCATGAATAACATTAGCACAGCTCATTCAGCGCTTTGTAAGCGAATCATTATTCCGATTACGTCATCTGAGGTCGTTGACTTCCGAAACCCGGTCTCCACTACAATTTCTACGTATATAAAAGGCGGCATTTTATAGTCTTGTTATATTTTATAATTACCAATAAGCGAGATTTTTGCGCGCCTTTTTTTATAAAAATGATTTATTACTTTCAAAGTCGTTTATATAACCAATTGCGTTATACAATTCCGACTATTAGAGTAACACTCCTTATTAAGTATATGTGTTGTTTGGATTGTCTTCGGTTAATAATTTATATTTTTATTCATCCACTCAATTGCAACGAGTTTCTTGCCGGTTACTAACGATTCAAAAGTGTTTTTTGAGCCTAATTGAATAAAGAATGTTTTGATTTTGATATTATAATATATTTCTTAAGATCCTTATTGACACTCGTAATTTTCAGAAGAATTGTGGATTTTAAAATACAAATCAACAGGCATCTGTTGCAATAGATACAACAAATGACTATTGGCAAGGTTTAGCGTGTATATAACTTACTTTTCAATATAATTTTAACTTTAACGAATCGGTAAAGCAAGCACTTTTTTATGGACACTTATGCGTCTGATTATTGTTTAAAATTCAACAATGTAGCCTGCCCCTGGCTGTAGAGCAGCAGGGTGGGTTTATCCTCTAAATCTTCGCCAATAAGTGGGACATCAAAGGGCTGCTACTCACACGTCCATATATAATGGTGTGTATATTGTATTTTTCATAGTAAGTAAATAGCAGCATATTAACGTCCCACTGCTGCGCTCAGACTGGGCGAAGGGTATCTGTAGCTACCAATTCACTGGAGAGCATAATTGGTATAAATAATTGGTGGAGGGCGGTTGCCTTCTTTTGCGAGACCGCCATGTCGCTGAAGGAGGCAAATGAGAGACTAAGGGAGCAAGAGGTTGAAGGTCCCCCTCGTCGTCGGAGGAGGCTTGGTGGCAGAAGTTAAACGTATGCGCTTCATGCTTGACCTTATTGAGTGGTAGGTCCTCGCGATCGGTGTCATCGGGGTCTCACTCAGGGATGAGGAGGGATCCGCTGGATCTTAGTGGGTATTTTGTAATCTGTGAGTTCCACACTCCCAATTGGAAAGTCGGGGTATGTAAAGGCATCGCAAAAAAAAGCTACCTCGCTGCTTTACTGCGGGTGGGCTAGTTGGCGCTACTGTACTTCTGAGATGCAGGTTTCCACAAGATGATATCCTTTGTTGAAAAGCACAATGATAGATTGGAAAAAAGAATCAAGCACGTAAGCTCCATTTCTACGTAGAGAAACTTAACTGTGCCTGCCCTGGATTCAAGCCCTCGAATCTCTATACAGTAATACATGCATCTATAGGCCATCATGGCTTCTATTTACGAGTATATTATTTATCCCTTTGTGACAACAGTTTTTGTACTATACCTATATACTTAATGTATATAGTTAAACGCAATAGACGGTCAAACTACTTGGACTGTAATAAAATATCTTTAAATATCTTGTTTCCAAACTGTCTGCAACATCGTCCGAAATGCGTCGCCAAAACTTCTTATCGTTATAAAAATTTGTTTTCAAACGAAGAATAGCGAATCTAATGGGAAATTTCTTGTTTTCAAATTATATTGTAGTACTAGAAAAACAATTTATTTACAATTACTTTGTATAATGTACTCTCCAGTACAATACTATGTATAGAATTTACGCTCTTTTTAAATGTACTTTCCTCGTATAGGCAAGACTTTGGTAATAAAAAGTGATTGGAATATTCCGTCGTCTATTCGAGCATTTAATGAGTGAACACCTAGTATGGAATATTTTAGTAGCTGTTTAAAAATTATAATTCATAGCTTAGCGTGAGGCAGCTGTTGAATCTTTTAACATAAATCTATGGTTTATTATGTAGTATAAGAGTGGACACAGTGGAATTCCATTAAATCTGAAAATGTACAATCAAACAAGTAGTATAAAACAATATTTTTTGAAAGGCAATTCCTACGCTATCTACCATGATTATTTTAAAGTCATTATATAGATAGAAACCTTTAAATATTTTTCGTGTTTTTCATTTAGATGGCGCTGTAGAATTTTATACAATTAAAATTATTATTTAACTGATGTTTGAAAACACTAAATTAACTTCATTCAACTCAATGAATTAATAGGAATATTTGATTAACGATTGAAACCCTGAAATAGTTACATATAAGTGGAGTGTAACCTACTAAAGATGGAACATGTGAAAGTGATAGGAGAGTGAATGCAGGGAATATGGTAAATGGTGCTCTTCACGCCTTAATGAATAGCCAGATGGTGGCTTAAAGAGCCAGACTGGCTGTGCAGTGTTAGTTCCAACATTTAATAGTGAAAGTTAGGTATGGCAGAAGAAGCATAAAAGTAAAATAAATGCGGTAGAGATGAGAGCGTTGAGAAGCATGAGTGGATTGAAACTGAGTGACAAAGTAAGAAATAGTGCGATAAGAGAACGTTGTGGTATAAAAGAAGATGTAGCGATTAAAGTTGAAAAAGGTATGCTTAGATCGTTTGGGCACGTAGAGAGAATAAATGAAAGAAGACCGACAAAAAGGATTTATGAGTTAAGAGTGAATGGGAAATTTGGATAGCGAAGATCAAGGCGAACGTTCCTGGACTAAATCCAAGACGATTTAAATAAGGATCAGGTCAAGAGTACTCTAAACCGACAAACTTGTATGAATGGTTTAATGAGAATGAAAGAAACGAAGGAGATATGCAAGGATCGTGGTAAGTGGAAGGACATGGTCTCTGCCTATTCCTATGGGAATGAGGCGTGATGCTATGTATGTATGTACTCTACTAGTAGATATTGAAAAACATAAAAAGTGATATTTTTAATATATTATACATTTTCAATCCACAATGTTTATAATAAACTTGGTCGAAAGGTTATATTTTTTCACGTTATACTGGTGAGGAAAAAATGTATTCATCCTATATTATTGTTTGTTTTATAACGTTTAAAAGGTTTCGTTTAAAAAGACTTGACGTCATTGTGCCACTGGATCATAAAGCGGCGATTGCAACAGTGATAACGCTTGACAAAACAAACTCAACGTTTTATGTAATAATTCACGTAAGAATCACATTGTAATAAAGACTATTGCTATTTATTGTGATAAAATAAATGCTAACAAGAAAGTTTTCCCAAAATTAGATGATCATAGTTAGCTATGCATTCATTTCCTATTTGAGGCTTCAAAACATTTGCTACGTGTGTGTCAAGTTTAACCTCAAAACTTACAGAAAATCTCACGGAATTTTTTTATGTTGAGTACATAAATACAAAAAAAATACCTTTAGCAACGCTTCCTAACACAAGTAATTCAAAAGGAAATAATGTAAAAAAATATTGTTAAGAAATAATTATGTGCATACTTCGTATGCCATTTATTCAATTAATATGACGATTTTTTTTAAATTTATTCTCTTGCTAGGTATTTAGTTCGTTTTATATCAAATTGTGGTAAGGTTAAAGCTGATATGATTATATCGTACAATTACATTTCTAATTAAATTAATAGATTAAAAACTATCATGAAACGCAACCTCTTACCAATAATATATTATTGTTCAACTTGGTCAATTAAAATCGAAATATTCTTTAATACAGTAAGCTCGACTCAAAAAGCACTTTTGAATCGTCATTAGTCTGTCCATTTGTAACAATTCTAGCAACGGTTCTAAAAGTTGATTCCACTAAGAAGAAACCGACAAGAAACTCAGTGAAGCAAGCCGGGCGTTATGATAATATATATTATCGGCACTATTTAAATATGAAATCATCTTATGGATGTTATTGTATGACATTATTAAACTATCACAAGAACACATTGTAAGCAGTATATTGTACATAATCAAATGTTATATGCTACTTGTATTAAGTGATTTCATATGAATATAAAATCACTTAATATAAGTATTATATAAAGGACTGTATTAAATTCAAACACAATAAATTAGTAAGTAGCAGGCCATTAAGTGCCACTGCTGGGCACACGCCTCCTCATTCATAGGAGAGAGGGTTTTTAAAGCATAGACCCACCACGCTGCTCTACTGCGGATTGGCAGGCATAGTACACAAGTGCACTCTCTATTCCTTCACTCTCATAGTCCGATGTGACGGGAATCCGACACGACTAGAGAGAGATCAGGCACTTGACCGACGGCTTGACGTGCTCTCCGAGGCACGGGTGTGGATCGCACCTCCAACTTTCCAACTTAGGGCAAATATTGACAAAATCTTAATAGAAAATTTTTGAATAGGCCCGACCCGGGACTCGAACTCAGGATCTCATGTCTGTACCCGAACATACTAACCACTAGACCAATGAAGCAGGCAGGCAAATTCAAACACAATGCTCTTGGATATGGTAGTAGCTCACAGATATACAAACATGGATAAACGCGCGTACACAATTTCTCACACATACACAGACACACACACTCACTCTTTTTTGTTTTTTAATTTCATGTGACTGTAATAGTTTGCGAAAGGCGAGATCTCCTGACACAGCTATCTTAATACCTACTAGAAGATCTCCATTTAGTATGTGTTAAGTGAAAAATTGTAATGGAAATAAACTATTTTTATTTTTTTACTGTATAAAAACGCTGTAAACGCGCCTTAACTCGCACCCTTTATATAATCTTTCAATCGCAAACGTGACGTAATTGGCGGTTACGATGACACTTTTTCTTACTTTTAAAAAATCATTTACAGTTTGTTTTTCAACAGATTTCAATATTTACTGTATCCCATAAGGGTTTATGGTGAATTTTCTAAACAATTTATATAAAAGTTATGGAGGTTATATCTTTTTGGAATATTACATCAAGGAAACCAAAATATCTAGTGCTGTCATTATGATTTCAAATCAATTGAAAGGTGTAGTAGGCTTCATAGCATTAATTTGATAAATATAGTCGTTTTTTATTCATATTCATTTCATAAGCACTCTGTCCTGAGCCAAATTCACAACAAACTCAGTCGTATATCCTTTTTTATTATCACCATTATAATCATCAATTTATTTTATTTAAGCTAGAGTAATTTATTCAAGGCCACGCTTTTTTTCGTCTATATCGCCGTAACTTAAGATAAAACATAAATAGTGTGCCATCTCCCTAAGTTCAATGTAACCGCTTAGCTACATCATTAGGAAATCAATCGCTGTTTATCTAAACTAGTTATGGAAATTATATAACGAAATAAATGTACAAATATAAAGCAAAATCTGTATTATATTGCGTGTGCCTTTTTGATATGACTTTTAAATTACGTGGGAATATGGGAAAATCCTTATTTAGGGATCATTTCTTTTGCATTGCGAAAGGAGACACTGCTAAATTTCATCATAATTGCCAATAAATCTGAAGATTTCAATTCGAGTGAGTGAGTTCAGTGGTCTAAAATCGGTTGGGGTACATCGTTTAGATGGCTTGTAAAGTCTATAATTATTTTTTTGTGTTTTACCTGAATATATTGCTTTTTATAAAAACAAAAAATGTGATATCGTGCAATACATGGTTAATTGTAACATTGTACTGCCAATGTCGGAAGTTTTTGTGAAAGAACATCATTATTTTTAGATGATATTATTTCACTAGTCAATACTTTTAGCATATCAGGGTGTTAGAAATCTCAATTATAATGTTTTTCTAAGTGTTTTACACATTTTATACGTAGCCTTGGAGAAATAGTGACAAAAGTCAAACAAGCTAATACAGTTTGCAAATTAAGTAAAATATTTATATTAACTAATGATAATAAGTTTCGGTGGTACAACGGCGTTATTTTTGCCGATTTGAATATGAGACTAAAGAATAAATAAATTAAAAGAACGCACAAAGTACACATATCAGAAATGAAACTTCTTTGGCAAACTAATATTTTAAAGTCTTGTTTATATTTAAATAAATCTAAACCTTAAGATTTCCGAGACTTAGAGGGAGGGAGGGAGGGAAAAAGGATGATATGTTAGTAATTTAATGAATTTAATTGACATAAATAAATTAAAAGTGTCGAATTTAATACAAATAATTTATTGAAATCACAAATAACGAATTGTAAATGAAAATGCCTCGTGTTTTTTTTAATCAATATTAGAAATTATTAATTACATTTTCTATTTGAATTTAAAATTTAGAAAAGAGAATTTATGAAATATTTTTTTATATATATTATGAAAAGTATTTAATTATTAAAAGACGAGTGGCAAATTAAAGCGCCATATGTTATTTGTAAATATTAAAACACTCTAACCTTCAAACGAATTAGGATAAAAACGCTGCACATCTTCGTTTCGCTAATCAGGCGTTTCATCCGTAAAAATTTTACTGTCATGCGCTTAAAGAAGTTTCACTTCTAAATAAATTACTCCGCATTCTGCTGTATCCTGAACTAATGATTTGAACATTTCGGATTGCGTGTGTGCTTTTAAAACGGGATTTGTCTAAAAATAAAAGCTATAGCCATTTTTGTGATATACGTACTTAATTTTCAGGTTATAAAAACAATAGGGAAATATTATGATAATACTCCACACGGTGGCATAAAGGGGACCGAGTAACAAGTGGTTATACCACTTTAGCCGTTTCACGCTCGCCGTGTTAACACGAGCTATAAATTAGATGTTATATAAATAAACTATTATAACCTTTTCCCCCTCTATTGAGTTTCCCCGTGAATAAGTTTGCGTGGATCTAAGCTGTTGAAAGGACCGTATAATTGTGAAAAACAATGAGGCGTTGAGTAATAATCCAGTTTTAAATCTGTTCTTTGACTAAGTTTTTACATTACGATAAATTATAAATATAAATGTAAACAATACCTTCATACCGTATAATATTTTTCTTTGCATCTTTTTTTGAATTCTGGCCGGATGCAATGTTCATTGTAAGCAAGCATTGTATTTCGGTTATTTTATCGTAACTTTTAGTTATTCCATCGTGCACAGTGAAACTGATTTTGATTATTTAAATAAATATAAAAATTGTGAAATTTTCAAATAAATATATTTAAATATCTATTAAAGTTTTGATCCGTAACGGAAATTTCTTTGAGGAATATTTGTCAAGAGAAGTGAATCTCAGTTTGACAAGTGAAATACTCGTAATGCTCTGTGTCGCTGAACTTTTTACTCTACATTTAAATAACACTTGTGGAACAATAGGCCTATTCTTATTATATATATAACCTTTTTTAATAATCTTTATTTAGTTATATAGACTTATTTGCGAGCTCTAGCGCGAATGTTATATGCTTAGTACAATTAGCAATTAATTGCAATAACCCGTGAGATGAGTAAAAGTAGGAGACCCCGTAATACCTACTAAAACCTTGCGGAACTCTCTTCACCCGTTATTGGGATATTTTCCCTCACTCATTTTTGTTAAAGTCACTAATTGCTGCTCGTAACTGAATTAGCTTTTGACCAGGAAAATTTCATACTCTCACAAAAAACTAACGTGTAATTATTGCTATGCTGCAATTATGTACCCTCTTTGTGCAAATTGATTGTTAGCGTTATTTAATATTAGACAACCCGGTTTTTTTATAAAACAAAAATGCCGTAAAGCTTCAAAACTATTTGCCCGATTAACTATATATACCACTATGATATACGCTTCCTAACAACGGAATTACCCATAATCCCACAAAATCGAAATTCAAAATCAAAACCAATATATTCTTTATTCAAGTAGGCTCAGAAAGTACTTTGAATCGTCAATAGTCTGTCTGTTGCTAATAAATCTACCACCGGTTCGGAACGTTGAATCCGCTGAGAAGAGACCGGCAAGAAACTCAACGGTTACTCTTTTGAAGATAGTTTTCTATGATACAATGTGTAATATATTTCTTCTGTGTGCTACTGGAATCAAGTCCAAACATTTCTATCGCTTAAATAATCTTCATCATTATAATATGCCTCTTGTAAAAGGATGTTTTTTGACATATTTCTTAAAATTATGTGGAGGCAAATCTAAAACTGATTGAGGTATCATATTAAAAATGATGACAAATAATTTCTGAACCTTCTTCACTTTAAAATATGGAATTTTAAGTTTGTTTTTATTTATTGTATTAAAATTGTTTATTTCACTTTTCTCACTGAATAAATTTATATTATCACGGACGTCTAAGATATTATTAAATATATATTGCAACGATACTGTGAGAATTGATGTTTCTTTAAATTTATCTGTTAGAGCAACACGAGATCCTAATTGATATATGGCCTGTATTGCTCTTTTTTTGTAAAATAAATATAGTTTCAATGTCCGCCGCCCTACTCCATAACAGTATGCCATAAGACATAATGCATCATAATGTTTCAACATCAGTGTATTGTCTAACTTTTCTAACAGCAAATGCAGCGGAACTAAGTTTACTTGCCAGAGTCTTAATATGGGGGCCCCACTGAAGCCCAGAATCTAATGTTATACCTAAGAATACTGTAGATTTTACTTTCTCTACAGTGTATTCTCAACAAGTCGTCGTCGTCGCTTCAACCGATGGACGTCCACTGCTGCACATAGGTCTCACGTAATGACGTCTACAAGGCTCGATCTTGCGCCGCCTGGCTCTAGCGGCTACCGGCGACCCTCTTTATGTCGTCGGTCAACCTTGTGGGGGCGTCTCCCTACACTGCGCCGTCTGGTGCAGGGTCGCCACTCCAGCACCCTCGGCCCTCAACGTCCAATGGGTCCTTCGGACTAAGTGCCCCGCCCATTGACACTTCAGATTCGCAATTCGCAGGACTATGTCAGTGACTCGGGTTCTACTACGGATCTCTTCATTTCTGATTCGATCACGTAGAGAAACTCTGAGCATAGCCCTCTCCATCGCACGCTGAGTGACTCTGAGCTTCCGCATGAGGCCCATAGTCAGCGACCACGTCTCAGAACAGTAGATCAACAGTAGTTCGAAGACTTTGGTCTTCAGACACTGAGGGATATCGGATGAAAATATCTGGCGTAGTTTCCCGAACGGTGCCCAACCGAGTTGGAATTCGGCGGTTGACCTCCTTCTCGAAATTGGATCTACCTAGCTAGACTATATGTCCCAGGTATGTGTACTCGTCAACAATTTCGAGAGCTGAGTTCTCAACGTTGACTGGGTGAGACGGTACATGGATATTAGACATAATTTTCGTCTTATGTTCATTTTCAGGCCCACCTATTGAGAAACTCTACTGAGGTCATCGAGTCATATTAACAAGTGTTACGTTTTATTGACAAAATAACTTCTTAATATGTAGATGTTAAATATTAATTAGAGTCTCAAAAGTCATGTTGCATTCATGATATTCATGAGAGTGCGGACAGTTACTCGTATCTAGCCGCAATTAGACACGATAACTACGAATAAAACGGTAGCGGTGCAACCGATGTTTTCGAGCAAATAAACGGACTCCGGTCTTTTTCGAAACGCAAATTTGTAACGGTAGTTCGTGTGGTAAGTTAATGTGCAGACCACCGTGGTAGATAATACCTTGACCAATTGTAAAAATACATTGTACACTCTTTTAATACAAGTAACCCAACAAAAATAAATGCTTACGTATTACAAGTACTAGATAAGCAGGAACCTCTTAAAAGCATTGCATACATTTCTATTTATTTCGTGTATCGATATATTTCACTTAAGAATAATATACGTTTCGTTTAAAAATCAATTACCCAGAGAATACAATTCCTCACTTTGAATGAATGTTCATCTTTGTCGATATTATAAAAAATCTAGATGGTATTATTGGCAAGGGATTCCGAGAAAAATTTCACCAGGGAGTAATTTTCTCTACTAGATTTGTACAATTTGCAATTTATTATGCAATAAAGTAGGAGAAAGAACGACAAATTAAACGACTGTTAATTTGTATTTGAATATTGAATATAAGAACGGAAGATATAAGACGGCCTCGCTGACGCAGTGGTGCGAGTATCACTTTGCTAGCGGAGGTCCCAGGTTCGAACCCCGGTAGGACAAATTAAGAAAATTGTATTTTCAAATTTCTCTAAATCTGGACTGGTGGGAGGCTTCGGCTGTGGCTAGTTACCACCCTACCAGCAAAGTCGTACCGCCAAACAAAGAGATTTGTGTTCCGATACGCTGCTGTGTAAAAACCATAAGGGGTATATCGTCTCTTACCAGATTAGCGCTAGATCTTAGACTGTATCATTACTTACCGTCAGGTGAGATCACAGTCTCAACTGTCAGCATAAAAAAAACCCTGAACAAATATTCGAAAATTCACTAATAATTTAATAGTTTACGAATAATTCGGAAAAAATTCGAATTATTTGGAAACTTTCGAATTTCGAATATTAAAATTTGATTCGGAACGAATAATTCGTAAGTTCGTATTATTCGCACACCCCTGCTTAAATGCTTTTGCATGATCTTTCAATTAGCGCTGTACAATTTTTCGCAAATACGTTAATGAATTGAATTGAACGAACAAATTAATATTTGAAACTTTTATTGAGATCAAGTCTCGTCCAGTACAAGTATAAAAAATTGTTTAATTTAGAATTGAAGAACAAAAGCGATATTATTAAAGATTGAAGTCGTTAATGAAATACTAACAACTAATACATGATAGCAAGAGTGTGAACTAATTGGAGAAAATGCACAAGTTATACAATTTTAAAGCTGCAGATTTGCAAAATTAAAATGTGAAATTAAATTTACTCCAGTGAACTTAACTTGTTGTTTTTGACGCTAAAACTAGTTAAACGTTTTATTGGTTCTATAAATTCATATTGCTTAAGCAATTACTAGGCTGCATACTATTTTGAACACCTTTGTGACATTACAAATGTTTTAGGGGGTTTCATGGTTTGAGCTAAAATTCAGGAAATTATCAATACTAATTGAGGAAATTAACATAATTATTAATACTAAACCTTTATGTACCTAAAAAAAACAATAAGAAAGTAACTAGCCAGATTCCTAATAATAAATCTTCAAGTTACTCTAATTTCAAAATATAAAATTTGTTTTTCATTTAAAAATGGAGTATCTATTTTCTAAACATATATAAAAGAACACGTCCTTAATAAAGTAAAGTGAAACTCATCTACTGTAGAAAACGCGGCCGTTGAAGTTTCAAGTAAAACCAATATCAGGAGTCTGTTTTTGGAGCCACTCATTTTATGAAAACAAGACCGACCGCCATTGCTTTCTATGTAGATCAAGTTTCTGGAAACTTTCTAAATAATGTAATAATATTGCTAACTACATTTTGTGACTAGATATACAATGATAAAGGAGTAATAGAAAATCATAATACTTTTGTGTGAAACGTTTGTCAACCATCTTAATAAAGAGTATTGTCTTTCGTTTTGCTAGCGTCAAGGTTTTGTTTTGTCCATTTTTATATAATAAATGTTTCGTAGTCATAATTTCTGTATAGCAAACAAAATAAAACCGCAAATACAAAGCTGCATTTTTATTTTCAAGACTTAACTATATTTTCAAATACCATCCTTTAATGAATTATTATTTTGTAATTGTTATCTTTTACGATGATATCTTTTGATAGTTAGTAATAACCTTCTAGATGAAAACACGCTAATTTGATAAGAGTTACGTGTTACCTATCACATGTGCATTTACATGACATCATACCTGGGGTCCTTATTATTAAATGGTATCAGGTTTTTTTTTGACACAAGAATATTCGCAATGGACTTTTACACCCCTGACATGTTTGTTTTTGGAAATGAAAAATCTGTAAGAAACTGTGAAACTGAGGCAGATATTCATGTCTTGATAACACTTCCCTTTTGCGCTGGGAAATGCTATTCCGTAATTAAACCGACCTGAATAAGTCAGGAGTATGGGACTCGGCGAGGGAGGAGGCCTCGCAATACCCAGTGGAACCCCTCTTCACCCGTAAGTGAGACACCAGAAGTTCAGCTTGCGCATTCCTCCCTGGTGCCCCAAATGAGTTCGAACCATGAATTATGGAGGCGGCCGCAGTAGTACAAACAAGCACCGCCTAGTACGACGCCTTCTTCTGCGATGAGAGTGAGGCTCAACTGCATTCTCCATCTCTCGCTCTAAGGCCTCCTTTAGTGATATTTAGGCCTCGCAGAAGATGGCCATCTTGATAAAATGCTGTCATTATTATTGTGTATATATAAAATAAATTCCTTAGGGCAACCAGCTTTAACTTATCAACGTAAAGAAAGGAGCAGCCCATTAACGGCTCTTTACAGAGATAAATTTTAGAGCATAGAGCCACCACGCTGCTCCACTGCGGGTTGGCAGGCAAAGTACACAAATGCACTCTCTGTTCTTTCCCTCTCATAGTCAGATCGGAGAGTAATTCGACACGATCGCAGAGAAATCACCGATAGAACACACCGCCAACTTCAGGCAAATACTGATAATTTCTTAACAGAAAATTCAATATCCATTTTTAATTTCCTCTGACTCCGAATTCGGAACACAAAACCATATATGTAAGTAGCCGAATAAGCTGACCAATAGACCAATAAGGCAGTTTTACTCGTTACATGAATATAATTATTGAATCAATATTTGAAAAAACTGTTTACATTGTGTAAAATATATTTAACAATAAAAGAATCAATAAAAAAAGTCATCAAATATTATTAACAATGGAAAATTTGAACAAAATATGTAATGAATAGGGATAGAGTGAACTAATAATAGCAATTGAATAAATAAGCCCAGGCAATGTTAACCTTTCATTTACATTTAAAGATAACGCATACGAATTATACAGTTATTAAAAATACTGGAACCTGTTTCAAATTTCACATAAAAGTCTTGTTTAATATTGTGTGCAAATCTTGTTTGTATGATGAAAACCTTTAAAAAAAGAAATTGCAAAGATTATTGTTGGTTAACATTTAACATTAACATGTGTACTTTTTATAGATTCATTACGAATGAACACACTTGTTGTTTCAAGAAAGTTTGTAATGCCTATTTGCATGAAATATGCTTTGATATTCAATGTGGGTGGAGTTGGAGTTCGGTATTTTTTGCAATAATCCTGTTGGATTACATACTAGGCGTTTTTATTTAGCAATCGTATAAAGTGACCCTGCCATTTGTAAAATTGGACAACTAATGGACTCAATTAATGAAGCAAGTAGAGGAGAGCGGGAAAGTTTAAAAAATATTTAAATCTGAAATATGATTTAGTATTCTTCTACTTTTGCAATATTCAATAGGATTACATATTATAATAAACCTACGTTTTCATTGATAAATAAAAGCCAAGCTTATAACTTCAGTTACAGCCTGAAAAAGAGTTAAATATTCAAAGACAGGTTAAATATAATAAACAAATTTAATGTCGATGCATCATTATATATTTTTTACTTAAGTAAGGTATTTTAATACAATATACGCTATTTAATTTTTTTTAAAGTAAAAATAAATAAGTAGCAACCTTGCCTACTAGTGAGCACACCATGCACATATTTCAATGTTAATCCTAGGATATTCAGGCTTTTTCACATTGATTTCTTTAATTGAAAAGCACAAAAATCAATTTTAAACAATATGTAGGCACATTTACAATCACTTGTGTAAGGTTGCACAAGAAATCGATATAATTAATGACGAGCTAGCCAGATTTATAAATCTGTAGAAATGTTTTTGTATGCATAGTACACTTATTTTTTATTTAACCACTGTTAAAAAATAAAACATAAAAATATTTAATATAATTATAAAAGTGTTGGAGAGTTGTAACTCCTGACTTCTGACCTAGTGTGAACCGTGCATCAAAATTCAATTCTTCCCTTACAGACACCAATTACTAGTGTTTACAAGTAGTAAAAATAATAATAATAATGAATAAGAAAATATATATAATACCCTCTCCTCTCTCCTTTTTTTCTAACATTGCACTAGACAGAAATGCCAATATTGTCAACCTTTTAATATTAACCTTAATTAGTGCATATATTACGTGTTCCAATACTATGCTTTATACATGCATAATATATGCGCTATTGATGTTTGTTAATAAATACACAAAGAGAAGCTAGTGATGCCTTTTTTGTTTTCGGTGGGTCCACCACCACACCCGATGGGTCAGGAGTGCGACTCCGCGAAGAAGGAAAGCTGGCAATACCCACTGAAACACAACGAATCCTTTTCCATATGTGAGAGAGACACCGGAAGAATTGCGGAGCATTTCTCCCTAGTGTCCCGGATTCATTTGATTTAGGACTCACAGTTAGTTGTACGCGTTAAGAATTCAGTGAGTCATTGCTGTAGCCCCGCCCCTTAACCAATCAAATCTTTTTAAATTACAAGGTCAAGTTCAAAGTGACCAGTTGAAGATTCATCTGCATTCTTAGCGCGAACAAACTGTAGTATCCCGTCCCCTTCAGCGATGAGAGAAAACATGTAATACCTGCTTAGTATTCGAATCAGTGACTCTTATCAAGACTCCACGTGTCTAAGCATGGGGTTATTACTTTATTTTTCTTCATTTAAACGCGTTGAATGCGATTATTATCTAGCGATATACAGATTTCCGTGCAGTTTGCGGCCGCGCTTAATTGCATACTTCGTGTTAATTGACCGGTTAGCTGTAACCGGTTTCAGTGTACTTTGTTAAACGCTGCTCATTAGCAGTTACATTTTTAAAAATGCCAAACATATTTATAGAAATTCACCCTTAAGATGGCAACTCTTATGCATAAGATTAATAGAATACCCTAGATAATACATAAATTTGTAACTTCAGCTTACTGTTATATCATATCATATCAAACGTATTGACGTTTAATAAAGCAATTGTTTATTAATTACGTTTCCATTAGGATATCCCCATCCTACAAAAGGGTTATGATGAAAGCAAGGACCTATTAGATAGCATTTCACGAAATGCTTATCACAGAATTGTTGTCGAAAAATGCGCGTTTAAACTAGTCTTTTTATATATTTACGCTCTTTGATTTATTCGAAATACGGTGTCTAAGTTTTGAAGATAAAGTAAAAATCTCGGACGGAGTAACAGACACTTTGACAATGGGCAACATGAGTGTAACATTATGAAAAATTCATATTTGTTTGCTTTGAAAGTGTGCGTTATTCAAAATGTTATTTCATTTTCTTAAGCATTCTTGAAGCTAAGGAAATTCTTTCACATTTAAAAACAAAATTCAGTTATTCCCGTTAGACAAACTGTTATATAAAAGTTAAATTGGAAGATTATCATTGCTTAGATATTATGTTCCGGAGTCATCCGCGTATTCTTTAGTTCTCGATTCCATGGGACTATGGGAAATCCATACCTAGCTTAATATTTTCATGTTATTACCAAGTCTTGTATAGGCATAAGTAGAAACAATTTATTGTATTTTATAAATACATATAGATGCTGGCTTTAAACTGTTAGATTTCTTTAAAGCGGAAGTTTACAATTTATTTAGATTATAATCAGAATTTACACCGCCAAATACAGTTACCAAATATAGGCAAATAACAATTTTATTCAGGCCATTAAAAGAATGTTCCAGGCATAATACTTGAATTATTTCCTTCTATTAACCAATTTATATGTTATGTATATTTATAGACATATTAAAACAAAAAGAATGCTGGTTAAGTGGTTAGTAAACTTCTCTAAATTTTTCTTTAAGGTATTCGTAAAAAGCTTTACCCATGTTAATAAACCCTAATGCCTTCACATATAACACTTTTTATATCGTAAATACTTCCAAGTCCTAAGTGAACATGCCCATTAAAAAAAATAGCTTAAGAAATTTTTGGCTTTAAAAAACATTGTCTTTAAAATTATCCTGAATATTTTTTCTGGATAATATTTTCTACAATTAGTTCTACATTTAACCTCTAAATATTGCCTACTGAGAGACTGTTTCTTAAGCATCGAGTGAACATCGACATTACTTAACTAGTTATGTTTTAACTAATGCCTTTATTTTAAAAAGAGTTAGTATAATTTGTCAAGGAATATTTAACTGTCAAATCCAATCAGTTAATTTAACGCTTAACTATAGTCTAACTTGATGATACGTCACTTGATCAGAACGGCAGTTTTTTCTTAGTATCTTTGCCGATAGATGAGATAATCCCAGGTCCTCTGTTAGCGAAGCGAGCAGTCATAACATTGCTCCAACGAGGCCTTCAAAGATATAAATAAAAGATCAACATAAACATATAAAGTTATATAAAAATAAACTCCAAAATAAAGTGTCACCGTAGTTTATTAATTATAAGCCAGGAGCACGTGTACAGCTAAAATAAGAATCATAAAATTGTAGCCACTAAGCTACCTGCAAAGTAAATAACATCGAGTTCGCGTGCGTTTGGAGAATAAATATAACTTTATTCTTTATGACTTGACTCGAATGGCATTTTTAACTCAATGCCGCCGTTAAAATATTAAAGAAGAAAACAAGGTGCTAGAACTAATTAATTTATGACTTAATGGTATGAAATCCGCTATAATTAATTTACATTATGAAGGTTTAGGAAGATACTAAGGTGTCTTATTTGTTTATTGTATTAGTAATAAGCCCTTTAGTGAGTATTTTACCGAGAAATCATTTAGTTGATATATTTTTAACGTGAACAGACCTTATTACTATTAATTTTAGTTTTGTTCTTATTCTGTGTTTGTTTTGTTGTTTGTGTTACACTCTATTTACTTGTAAATCTAAAGTGTAAACTGGGATAAGTACCTTTTAATAAAATAAAATAAAATTAGGCTTCTTTAAGCTACGAAGTATTTATATATTTTAGTCATGTTTTGAAAGCAATACAAAAATTAAAATCTTTTTATCCGTTTTTTTTTTCAAAATGTACAATTTACGCGTTTAAAAAGAAATTACGTTCTTTAAAATTGTTATAAAAACATAATAAGAAAAGATGGAATCAAATCCCACTTCCGTATTAACATTAATTGTCATCCAAAACAAGTTTTTAAAAAATGTATTTGTATATCAGTGAATGAACACAAAAGCTTTTATTAATAATGTAAAATTTGAACCAGATATATGTGGAGAGTGTGAAGGAATTTAATTAATAATTCAGCGTATTTCCCTCAACAAAGCAAATAGCGAATATATTTGTTTGATGTATTAAGTACTAACTTGTACTAGTAACACACTGGATGGCACCGGGACACAATAAAACATCGAAAAAGATCTTGTAACTATACAGTAAACCGGTAAATAAATAAATGAGTGCAAAAAGTGGTCCAAAAACCCCCCTTAAGGCATCGCAGCAGCTGCGATGCAGGCTCAAGGCAAACCGCCCGCTTCTTTTAGGCCATGTTTTGCAACTCAAATGCAGGTTATTTTTTTTGACTCTTCTTTTTCCCATTGACACTGTGCTTTTAACCCTTTCAAGATGATTTTTTATTTAGACAAGATAAAAAAATTTTAAAACTATTTTAAGATATCACAGGTCAAAGGTATCTTTTATATGTTTACGTTTACCTAGGATACGAGGGTAGGTATGTAACTGACCCAAATTAAACTTAATTAAGCAATAAGTCTATCTCTAAGGTTAGTGCTGGACTGTAATCTCACCCGATAGTATGTGATGATATTGTTTAAAATGACATCAAAGTTGTCAGAAACATATACTTTATGGTCCGGTAAAATATTTACCGACGAACCAGAAGTCTCCAAATATTTAACACAATAGTCTAATATATATATACCTTAAAGTAAGTAATACACAATATAACATTTTAAATTTAATACAGAATGTAATCGCATGTTAGCAAAAAGGTCGAGGACTCAGCTATAAGCTGCTTCTCAGACCACGCCTACTGCTGCCAACTCAGGAAACAATAAATTATGAATAAGTGAGATTTAAGTTAAAGGTAGTTCATGAGCTGTAATGAAGTGTTTTAAGATTATAGAATTATTAACAGTTTACGGACACTCGCTGAAAACATGAGACGATTATCAATAAATAGAAAAAACGAATTAACAATACTCTAAATATAATAACTTATTTAACATTTAACTATTACCCAGTGACTTGCTGATATTCTCACAAAAAATTGTGTTTGTTAAAACCAAATATACTTTATATTTACAAGTTAACAAAGTATCCTGAAAATCAATTAATCCCGTTAAGTAGAAACGGCAGAACCTGAATTTGACGGTTATATATAGAAATTTTTATAGGCAAAGGGTAATTCTAAGCCTGTCAATATAACAATAACTGGACTAAGCTAGAGATGGCGTATTCGTACTTATGACTTAAAAATATTGCATACAATTTATCTAACACAGTAATTACCCAAGCTTGTTGCCTTTTACTTTGCCTATAAATAAGTTTTTATGTATTTTTGAATATTAACCTCTACTATAATAAATTGTAGACGCACTGCAATTATTTCGAGCAAAATAAATGACTGTAGGTAGTTTTTTATACGATAGACCGATATGTTAATAGATTTTTTGCACTATTCTCTGTAGAGTATTGCGCAAAAAACTCGCAAAAAGTTATTTTTCTAAATTAAAGGTATACGAGTGCACTCGTACTTTTTCATTTTTTTTATCATGAAAATTTCTATTTTAAAAAGTGCTATTAAATGTTTTTTTTTGTCATTCTTAATATCTTTTGGCTAGCTTTAAAAGTAACTAGCTTTACTGACTACTTAACAGATCCCGGAAAATTAAGAGGAAATCCGGATTAAATTGTCAAAACACTCCTGAATTTAGGTGAAAATACATTTTAAAAAATCATAAAATCGGTCCATCTAATAATTTTAGGGTATCTTAGGTTTTATACTTATATCTTTATTTAGGTTTATATACCATTACCACAATGTATTACGTCAAAAGACGGAAGTCTTAGCCGATTACTTATGCCAAATAGAATCTATTATTGTTGGACCTAAAAAACTGTTTTCATTCGGAAAATTACGCGGTCTAATCATTTCAAAACCGGTAGTTTGGTACATATTCCCTATTTCCGAGCGAATAAGCACCAACGTTATTAAGCCAAGTTATCATAAAAGTTTGATTGCTAATTGCTAGAAACTCAGCCCCTATTACCTGACAATGTTATGATATCGGTTTAAAACTTACATTCCTACCAAGCCCGTAAACTCTACTAATCACAGAGCTTACATTGTATTCTCATGCATAATTGGACGTTATTAGAAGCATTCAATTTTGTTCTTAACTTTACTCTTTTAGTTAACTAAATATTCATTCATTTAACAATTTACTAGACAATGTATAAATGCCGACATATCTTGTTTTCCTTCGTGTGACATCTTGGCTGGGCTCGAAACTGAAATCTGGTGCATTATTTTTTTATCGCTCACAAGATAGACTTACTTGATGGTCAGTGATGATACAATCTAAGATTGTATCGCCCTAACTTGATAAGAGGTAGTTTATCTCTTAATAATTTCTATAAAACTTTGTACCAATGCAATTACGTTTGCTTGGCGGCGCCGTTTTCCTTGTTACCACTTCCGAAGTCTTCTACCACTACTGATTCGAGACCGGGACTTCTGGTAGCTAAACGAGTACTCACATCGTTACTCCATCTATTTCAATATTCAGCCAAGGTGTTCGCCTTCATCCAGCATCCAATTTTGCAGTTATCTTGTCTGTTATAAAATATGTGGCTCGTATATAAATAAGCTTTAATTTCTTACATCTCTAATTAGAGTTAATAAGTTAAATATTATTACTGGCAATTATGAGCGAACTTTAGTAGCCTATTAATTACATATAGGCATTCTTATTATTAGAGTCAGGTTCGGTTCTTAGGCATCGTTACGTATTGTCCTACTGCCCTACTCGTGTGCTTATTGATAACTATATTGTTGTATAGTCTGGAAACTTATACATATAAGGACCCCAAATCCTTATACATATAAGCGCATATAGCCTGCATTATAATTTTGATATACAATTTTATTTAATTCGTAGTGGTTTTTCACGCTCTCCCCATATATATCAACTTGTATTAGATGACACTTGATGTTAATACTGTTGTTTCGTGAACCAATTCATTAATTTATTTTATATTGCGGTAAAATATGTAGTGTATATTGATAGCTAACACAAAAGAGTTAAAGATTTATTTTTGTGTTATGAGGCTAAGAAAACTGCGACCGAGGGCTTAGAAATAGATTTTATTTTTTATTATTACTTCTTTTATTGTGAAGAAATAAAGGATATATATTTGTTGCACTATGGTTTATAATATTACGATGAAATGTTTTAGTTGTAAGAATATTTTAATATGTACAGTACTAAAGTTCAGTTTTGTTACTGCACGCCACATTAGGCATTTAATTGAAATAAAGAAATTTGGATTAGAAAATATTTTGAGCAAGTTCGATCAAGCAGGAAATTTTGTGATATAGTACATGTTATGTCACTTTAAAGTAATTTCGAAGCAACCGAGTCGGCCTTGAGTGATTCATTGTAGTTTTTTTTTCATGAAACCTCGAATGTAAATATGTGAAAAACTTTGAGCGGGGCCATCCACTGATTCACGTAGATTGCATTCAGTTAGTGCTTGATTACGATCTTACATGAGGATGACATTGTCTTTAATAATATTTAAAAATATATGTATTGTTATTTCTTAATGTTTCATAGGACTGCACCGGAAAACAAATTTGTTTGGTCACACGTTTTTTAAAGTAGATGATTAGGTTTAGCCGATGAAAGACTGCGATTTTCTTGTAACATATAAATCGTATTTGCATACTAGACAATTTGTAAAATACACACATCATCTTATACCTAATAGATATTGCCTAGAACTACCTAAATTCTGTCACTTTTAGGGTTTATGTAAGAGATCTTATGGGATAACTATATTTTTTTAAAGTTTTAAATAGGTGATACATAAACAAATGAATGATCTCGGTGCATCATTTAAACATACACAATATATTTACTATGTTATATCTTAGTACGCGTATGTTATATCTTAACTGTCATAACAACGTCTAGAAACCTGTTACAGCATGTAATAGAGAAAGGTAACAATCAATAAACATAAATTACCTTAAGTACTCAATAGAATTATGTCTTACAGCTGTTTAAATATTTGTATAATGTGCCTAGCTGGTGCTACTCCCTTACCGGTAGGTGCACGATAAGGAATGTGCTAATAACTTAACTGTGAATTGAATCCATAATCAAAGAGGTCTGAAACATCTTTATGAATTTACGTATACTATACGAAGCGGATTAGTCGTTGAAAAACTTGCCCGATATCTAAGAGACACGAAGCAATTTTAAAAAGATATATTACAAAATAATAATTACAATAGTTATAATATCAAGTGATTTTTTATTATACAATGTTACACATTTAATATTCGTCGAACATAATATCATTTCTTGTGATCATATTCGTTGTTTTGATCTTAACAAGGAAAAGCTAAAAGAACACTAAGGTTGTTTATTACGTAACCCAGTAGCATAATGCAGATATCATTGAGGTTGCTAATATTTTCATGTAAGCAACATTACTATTGCAGTATTGAAACTAAAGCCCTCATTTTTCCGACCGCGCGCGTTTTACGGCTACAGTACAATGTAACTGGAATTTGTGACCTTCTTTTAACTTCCTTTATATTTATTTTAGTGAATATTTCACCCCATGTCCAACAGCCTACAGTGATATTGAAGCAAACAATATAGGTAAAATAAGAGTTAAATCGATAGCTTACAGATGTGCAGCCTAAACTTCTTAGAATAGAAGCATACAGTTTAGTAGAAGCATATAGTAGAAGTTCCATAAATATCTTCAAAACCATAGGAAAACAATAAAGAAAAAATCTTGTCTCCAATTCACATGTGTTAGAACTGAAACCTTCAAATTTTTGACTTCAAGTTAATGAGACGAATGTAAAATTTTCGAAAAGATAAAACAAAATACGTAAAGGTCACCTTCGTTAGTATGGGCATGTAATGCGAAATATACATGTAATAAGCATATGACTGTCCCTGGGTTCTTTTCAACTGCGTGGACTTGAGGGGTCTCGGGCCTCGAGCCAATGCTTCTTACCCGAGCATCTTTCTCAGACATCAATTTGATGCCTGGTACTCTATTTTGCCCGCAACCATACGGGCTGGTTCCCGCCGGCTACATTCATCCAGGTCATTTAGTTGCCCAAACCGGATATTGTCATTGTGCCGTCTTCGCCGTCATCATCATCGTCAGGAGGCGGTGACAGCAGGAGTTCACAAGGCAGGGGTAACCCAGTGTTTGCTGCTCTTGGATGCTGGCTGGCAATGCCGTGGAGGTGTGTGTGTGGGGAGTTGTCCGCGTGGAGGAACATACTCCTCGTCAAGTTCCGGAAGAAAACCTCGACGGTGGGCGTCCTGGTGTCACGGTGGATGCCGTCATTTTTGACGTACCTCGGAGCTCCTACTATCATACATAGGCACTTGACTATATGATTTGTCCAGATGCAGAGGTCGCCCTCCGAACACCGGGATGCTATCTGTTGACAAATATTTATTGACAATGGGCCTTACTAGAGAAAAAAAACCGCGCAATTGTATCAGAAGGGCTGACCCAGAATAGGAAATATACCAGGTGATAGACAGATACAGTGAGATTAGAGCAATTCCTTTAAATGAAATTATTTTTATAAATTAAATAATCGAATTTAAGCACGAATAATGCGATCGGTCTAGAATAACATGTATATAAGAATTAAATTATCAAAACTCCTGAGGTTACACAATTATATGGATCTGAAAAGCGGGTGAATTTTATGGAATAACCCGCGCAATCGGAAGTGTTGCCGACCGCAAAATGTATCTACCGCAAACGGTGAACGAACCATTATTAGAATGAAACAATTGCTACTCGGAAAAGTGGTCCCAGAAGGGAAAATCTTTGTATAATACGACATTTTAATGTAAATAAATACTTTGACATAAAATCATGTTTCAAAAAAGACGTCTTTATTGTAATGTTTGTAAAAAACGATATACATACAGAATATTTCGCTTCTTTAAAGGAATAGTGAAGCAATTCGAAAAAGGTAATACAAGCGAGCTGAAACATTTTGTTTAAATCATCCAATGACATAATGACATTTCGCGGTGTTACAGTGTCAGTGCCTATTGTGTAGTATCAAATTTGTCGAACCAACGACACCAGAATTATAACTATAACAACAACTGCTTATCGAAACTTCTTTGGGGATAAAATTACAAGCGTATAATTTTCAATTATTAAAACCCTTAATTCGACAGTGTCTAGTTTAGTTTTTTTTAAATTAGTGGTTCGCCACGAACCACTAATTTAAAAAAACTGAAGAAGTTTAGAGATATATACGCGCATTTTGATTTTAGTGTGTTGGTAAGTAATAAAAGATTTAGTAGAAAATATATTTTGAGTAATGGCAACACTGAAAATGTCGGTTTTCGTGGAAAATGGCGTCGACGCCGAAATCATATGTTTGTCAATTTTTGCTACAAAAAACTTCGTCGAATTAAGGATTAAACATATTATAGTATATGACAAACTGACAAACATTATGTCCTCAATATTTTCCGACGCTATATTTTATTCCCAGTGAGACGAAACATCACTGTATAACTGAGACGAAATAAATATTATGAAAAAAAGGATTTTTTATTGCTGACAGGTTAGCTCTTGACTGTTTTCACACATGATTTCAAGTGATGATACGATCTAAGATGGAAGCGCGCTAATCTGTGAAGTGGCAAATCATGTTCGCTACACAGCATCGTACCGGAACCCAAATCTTTTAGTATATAAATATTAGATTATAACATCTATTATTAACGGTAATTAAATAAATATTTAAACCAACGTAGGGTTAGTATTTTTGCAAACACACACACACACACAGAGAGATACACATACACACACGCACACACACAGAGAGACACACATACACACACGCACACACACACAATGAATATTTACCAAAATAAGTGTTTTTACAAGAAATCTTTAAAAATATTGTTAAGATTTATTTTATTTTTATAAGGTTTACTGTGTTACTGTAATGGCGGTTGAGCGGGGTACCCAGTAATACGGGTATCAAACTCTGTACCAGGGCTCTTGCAACTATTTTGTATAATTTGGTTATATTTAATAAACCTTTTTTTAACTTGGTGGTACGTCTTTTCTGTTAGAGGAGTGGTAAGTAGCCATGGCTGAATCCTCCCACCAGTTCAGACTGAGATAAATTAGAAAATACAATTTCCTAAATCCGGGACCACTGTTAGCAAAGCAAATGCTCGTGCGACTACTCCAGCGAGGACATCCAGGTATATTTTAACATACAAAATATATCATCCATTCATACTGTCACAATGCCAAAAGAGGTCATATCTAGGGCTGAACAAGTTTAAAGTAATCGACTAAAATCATTAAATAAAATAGACCATATATTGAAGTCGTTTGCTACTATATATGATTTTAACAATGCAAGTTAAATTTACTCATTATGTTTAATAATATGACCTTACGTATTGTAATAGGTTTTCTTTGTACGCAAATTTTTATCGTCATTTTTATAAAGGATATCCTCTATACAAGACATTTAAATGTGAATATAATTACAACTATTGCTTAATTGTTTGATTTTAATAAAGGTTATCGCGTATTATGCGATATATTGCTTATATTTTGCGGAATACTCCTGAGTAATTGAAACGGTTGAATGAACGAATGATTTAGTTATTTTCTTGGAAATATCAGTGGTACTTACAGTGGCTTCGCTAGCCGAGGTCCTGAGTTCGATTTGCGCCAGGGTAAATTTTATTTACTTTACTCTGGAATGATAAAGTTTCCAACCTAAACAATTGCGTTACACTACGATGTCGTGTAGAAACCATAACAGGTATCAATTACCTCTTACCAAATTAGCATTTTTCCATTTAAGACTGTATCATAACTTAAGATCGGGTGAAATTAAAGTAACATCAATTTTGAAGCAAGTAATTGATAAATCGGTGATATTTTAAACACATGACAGTGTGAACGAATTCTCAGCGTTGCGATTTTTGTGCATTGCAGTAAAAGTAATTGCGCCTATACATTATTAAAATATAGTTGTCATATTTCCTGCAATATACTTTGTTATATTAATAATAGAAATGTAATAAAATCCTGACAGCGCACTGGAAAGTGGTCACATCATACATATAAGAATTTCGTTCAGTGGTACTTATGGTTCCACTTCTCCGAAACGACTTAATTAATATGAATGAATGTTTTTGTTTCTTTTTATTAGATACAAAAATCATTCGTAATATTACGGACCTAGGGTGGAATATAGGGCATTGCCGCCCTAAACATTTTCGGTGAGAGTTTCGCGGGTGAATATCCTATTTTACTTTATGCTGGGATATAAAGTATTTACTCTTTTAATTATAGTCTCGTATATTAAGCCGCTTTTGAGTTATGATCAGCCGCAAATGGAATCTAGCAAGGGAGAAAACGAGGCACTTTTGTACCTCGTAGGGCCGAAAAGCAAAGTTTTCATCCTGAAATAAGAAAAAATGTTCCATCCTCTTATCAGCATATAGCGTATCAGCTAGTCTGAGACATATATAAATGTCGTGGTTCGGTTTTTATGGTCGTACTTCTCCAAAACGGCTCGGCCGATTTAAAGGAATTTTCCACTCTCCTCCCCTTTTTTACTAGGATACGAATTTACGCGGGTCAACTAGATGTTTTACGATAAAAAAAAACATTTTCAAATCCACATTGCGAATATTGCAAAGCAAAGACAACCTAAATTTCTTCATCAAGGATATTCAAAGGCGGCTTTTCATGTTACCCCAGAAAGTGGATCAACTTCACAGGTCACGTTTGGAAGTCTTTCATTGAAACTTCTTCGCCCCGTAGAACATTAATAAACGATTACGAACTTACTACGAAACCTAAGAATGACTCGGAAGCTATAAAGCCCGTGTTCATACTTCAGAGACTTGTTCTCACTGACATCAAGTATGCATGAAACAAGTCGCAGCCTTATAAAACAGTTACTATTAAAATCTCAGACAATATTCAGCAGAAAACTTTACTAAAGTCAATTTGAATTAAACATTGTTAATTGAGGAACGAGGCTATTTGGGTTATTAGTTGTTTCTGCTGTTCGCTACAATGTCACGATGACGAATTTTGTAAGCCATTAATTCAAAGTTGATCTCTCACAAAAACCGGGCAATCTTCTGCATATTCAATCTTGTCCGAATATAATTTTTCTGTTGAAGTGCGAGTTTCTTTCTTTCTTATTTGATTTTAGAATTATTTTTAGTTCAGACTCAATTTGAAATACTAAATCCTTCTAAATGCAGTCTAGAAGAAACTGATCCTTTTAACTTAATATTTCTATGCATTATAACTTTATTGCACTTGTGACATTTGCTACGTGTTTTTAAAGGAATACAAAACATAAAAAAGTAATTCACTGAAACACATGTGCGCGCTTTATCCGTATTTTCAACAGTGTAAAAATATTTATGGTGAGTACGTATCATTTTTTCAAACGAATTTTCACATTCAAACAATTGTGTTCGTCGTGCAAAAGGATTTAAATATGCATCGGATAAAACGAAACCGTATACGTCCATATTTTATCAAGTAGACGTTAAGCACAACAATTTTGATCTTCTAAAACATTGACTAATACTCGTAAATAAATTCATTTAAATTTCTAACTAATCTAATAAAGCAAAGTACAAAAAATATTATGTTTGCGAAAGTTTTCTTAGCGTTTATTTAATGTAGATGTGCCAAATTATATTTCATGGGTTACATTACATAAAATAAATAAATGTTTTTACTTCGTTACTGGTCTGACATTTATTTGAGGTACAAATTGCACACCTACTACATCGTAGGTATTTTTGTACAATGTCAGTGTCTAACGGATGTGTGACACCACATCCGCTTGCGTTTCTTTCAAATTACCTATATTTTTACAAGCTTTAGTCAACTATAAATAAATATTTAACGACTAAATGTTTTTAGTTGCATTCAGTTTCAAAGAAATTATTATAATACTTTAAGGTTCCATTACTTTAAATTAGGTGGGAGTTAATGACGATATTACCTATTACAAACATAAAAGTATTTAGGTTAATTGTTCCCTTTACTTACTATGAAATGGTAAATTTAAAACAGCACTTGTTAATCCGTTATATAGTGCAACTTATTACTTTCATACTTCTACAAGCGTGGTGAGCTTATTTGCCTTAAGTCATCTCCAGTTTCAGCTGTTTCCGCATAATTGTTTAATCATAATTAGCTTAGGGGTAAAACTAAGATCATAGAGAATATTCCCTATACCCTAGCTAAATTACATTAAAAAACAAACGGACATAGATAAAAAAAATTAGAAACTCTTTGTAAGCACAAAACATAGGTTATCGTTATCTACCAAGGACACCATTTTTTTTTTAATTTGTCAATGCGAAATCCTTTTTGATAAAATTTATAAATAATAAAAAAACATAAATCACGTAAGACAAAAGATATCGGGGTTTAAATTATTTTATTTGTTACTATTATAAAAAAAAATTAAAACAAATATAAAGCTAACATTATTTTCCGTTTACTTCAACATTAGCAAATATTAAACGTTTTCCTTATTGTTTTTGGTCAATGAGACTATCAAAGTAACATTATTGAAATAGTTTGTGTATGAAACCGACAAGGAAAACCTAAGAATGTTGGTACATACATAATAATTATACTTACGTCTGCTAACCGCAAATATTTGCAGGTGTTTTATTGACCTACGAGAAATAAATATCTCTAGAATATGTTTACAAATCAAGAACTGTTTTTTATGGTCCTAAATCGAAACGAGAAAATATAAAGAGTTTGGTAACGGTTTTTTTATACAACACCTATCCTCGGTATATTATTAACTACCTGGCAATGTATATGCCCATAAATCAATTCCCAGGGAATATAAAAAGGACATATTTGGTCGGAAACGGATCATTAAATTTATGCCCACTAAAGTACGGAAAGCTTATTAACTTATACCAAAATAGCAAAATCAATAAACGATAGGCTATTTTTGTAGGTAACAAGGTTTTTTTGTATAGAACATCTGTTAGTTCAAATGCTTTAACATCTGTCGTAGATAGAAATAAAGCAAAGATGTGAACTTCGCTTTATTTAAACTACAGGTGTAGCCATAAATAAAGTGCTAATTAAAATTAATGGAATTATTGAGTCCTGTACGTCGGAGTATATATCGTCTAATATATAATATAAATTGATTGTCCGAAGGTGTGATTTGTGGTTTTAAACTGTAAAAAATTTACAGGTTTCGCTAGCATTCGCTTCAAGTAGTCATTAAAAATAAGTACGCCATCTAATACGAACTTCTTTAACTAATTACTTATAACGAAACATTGAAAACTTGTATGTGAGGTTTCAATAATAGATGGCGCTGAACAATTTTGTACGCAATATAAATTCAATTAATGAATTAATATTCGATAAAACTGTATTAACGACAGTCACATCTACATTTAAAAAATGTATTTGAACTTTAATGTGGAAAAATAAAAAAGTAGATTGAAAATTTTAAAAAGATATATATGAAGAGTGTGAACTGATAGTAGAAATTTAATTAGTTGTTGTTCAACTGACTTAATGAAAAGCAAAATGAACTAGAAATTACATTGTTTCATAATAATTTGATTGAACTATCAGTTAATAAGGCCAAAGTATCATATTTTTACTGAATAGATATGTATGATTATATAATAATTCTTTCAAAGAAAAAATTTATAAACTCTTGTCTGTCTTTTTCTGAGATTTCAGGATAATCTTGAAAACTATTTTGAGTAACATAGGCTGTTGTATTTTAGAAAAGCTTAAAGCAATATTAAAAACAGACAGGTACATCAGAATTGAGACTGGAATAAGCTAGTTGCTATATAAATCAAATATAATATAAATTTAGTTTCCACTAATTACTAAGACATAGATCCACTAAATACTATTAGATATTAGAAGAGTATATTAGTATACTGATCTTTAGTTGAATTTATATTGCGAACAACTGCCTCGTTGGTCTTAGTGGTTAGCATGTTCGACTACAAACATAGGATCCTGAGTTCGAGTCCCGAATCGGGCCAATTCGAAATCGATATTGACTTTTTCTTTTCGAAATCGATTGACTAAGATTTTCTCAATATTTGCCCGAAGTTGGGAAAAATTTGGCGGAGTGATCCACCCCCGTGCCTCGGAGAGCACGTTAAGCCGTTGGTCTCCGGTCGTTTCGGATTGCCGTCACGTCGGAATATGAGAAGGAATAGAGAGTACATTTGTGTCGTACGCCTGCCAATCCGCAGTAGACCAGCGTGGTGGGTCTATGCTCTAAAAACCCGTTCTCATATGAGTGAGGAGGCATGTGCCCAGCAGTAGGATGTTAATGGGCTGCTACTTACCTTATATTTGTATACTATACATTGATATACGAATAGATATAAATAATAAAACAGAAGGAATTGTCGTAAAGCAAAAATATATTATAAAGCAGAGCATATAATCTGCATTAACTTTGAATCCCACTGTATAGACAATTAATACACATATATTTATCGTTTTATAATGAATATAGCTTACCATTATATTTCATACAACGAGTGACTGTCCGCATACGCCGGGTCAATTAGCATGAATTAGCGTTAGATAGGCCAACCCGGGCTATAAATTGCCCTATTCAATAGATAAAGGTAAACGTAACCTATTGAATTGAATGGTAGCTTTAGCATTAGTTGATTGATATATTATCTAACATATACTAAAAATAAATAATCTTGTAATAGGTATAAAATAAGATAAGACATTATCATAGAAATTAATTAAATAAACCTCTCAAATACGGCTTTCTAATTCGTATTTGGCTTATAGTTGAGATAAGCGTAGATATTTTAATATATATTTTAATTTAAACAGTTTATAGCTTTACTTATTTTTATCTAATAATACTCTATGTTGTACTGGTTTTAATATGGAAATTTTATCTGGTTCTTTATTATCAGGAGATTATTGTGTACCGAAGTTTTTAAACTATTTATATGTATTGCCTACGTAATCCTGCAACAATTAATCAAAATTATAATTCGGTGACATGCCCGAGAAGCAAACATTTTGTTTTCATAAAGATAAATATATCTTGACACTTTAATTTAAATTATAATTCTTGTTTTACAGGTTACTATCAGCCGGCGGGGCCGCTGATAAAGGAGACCAGCGCTGACGCTGAGCGAGCGCTCGCCAGATATCACCCACCACATTACCATGCCCCACATCCACCTGTAAGTGGAAATTTCATCTCTATATTACACAGTCGAACCTGGATAAGCGATAGTTCAAAGGACCTCCATATCTTTTCCGCTGAACCAGTTTCTAGCTTATAGCGAAATACTCATTAACACTCACAGATGATGATATTATAAATATCCAGTGCGCAGAGTGGTAAAAGTGGCAGTTTCAGTTATAGAGGGCCACACACAAATATGAGGGTTCACGACTCGTTGTTATAGATGTTATAGATGTTGGTATAGATATTAACTCTCTCTTAAGTAAGAGTAGACGCTAAAAATGAGGAGACCATCCAATTACTCTCCCTTAAAGAGATTTCCCTCTTATCCAGTTTTCTCTTACCCAGGTTTGACTGTATAAAGAAATATATCCGCTTTCGTTTAGAAATTTATCTGACCTGTTGGTAACTAATAATACAGTCTAAGATTGCAGATAGCTAGAATTTTATTATAACATTTGTGAAAAAGATTGCTTGAATGTAGGAGGGTAAATGATTTAGGCAATTTATAAAGACGAATGTATAGTTAGTTATCCAATAAACTTACTTATGGATATGTTCATGTTAAGTGCAGAAATGATATTTATTTATATTTTACATAAACTCTAAAGTAAATTAAATGTTTATGAAAAAATTTCATCAATTATAATATACAAGTTATTTGAAGGCTTTGTTGGCAGATTAGCTAGTAACGAGTACTGGAGAATATAACCAGTCCAGATATAAACAAATCAAAATAAAATTTATTTATATTTTACACAAATAACCCTGTAGGCCCTTAATAGACAAGAGTATTCAGTTAAAAGGTAACGAGAATTTTCACATACAGGTGTTGCAACAGTATGGACCGTATTATCCGGCTGAACTGTGCTATGGACGGTATTACCGACCCCCCGGACCTTATCACATCCCACCGCCACAGCCCGAAGCACAGGTAATTAAAAATAATTTACGAATTTTTAATATTTTGTCTATCCCGTAGGTAGAAATAATAAAAAGTTGTGTGTGTGTGCAAGACCATACGTAAATACCACAAGGGATGACATCATTAAGGCGAATATACAACTTTTCTTTCAGTCCAGTATTCATTACGTAATAACATGTACAATGTAAGTAGCAGCCCATTAACTTCCCACTGCTGGGCACAGGCCTCCCCACTCATATGAGAGGGTTTTTAGAGCATGGACCCACCACTCTGTTCAACTGCGGATTGGCAGGCATAGTACACAAGTGCACTCTCTATTCCTTCACTATAATCCAATGTGACGGGAATCCAACCGACCGGAGAGTGATTACGCGCAGGACCGACGTCTTAACATGTTCTCCCAGGCATGGAGGAGTCGAACACACCGTGAACTTGCCATCTTCGGGCAAATATTGAGGAAATCTTAATAAAAAACTGAACATGGATTTTTGGATTGGCCCGATCTGCTGATCGAACACAGGACCTCATGTCTGAAGTCGAACATGCTAACCACTAAACCAAGGAGGCAGTAAATGTACAATGTGCAATATAAATTTAAATGCAATTTTAATAGAACAAGCCTTACAAAGCCGACTGTGACTGGTAAATCTAAATCATAAACCATAAAATGAAGAAGACAACGCGTCTTAAGAAGTCTTCACTTTAAAAACTGTGAACATACTCTGTAATCATTTAAGCACACAGAATATCTTTTAATACGATAAAATGTGTCTTATATTAGAAAATTTAAAAACACCCAAGAAAAAAGAGAAGCAGAGTTAGCAATAATATTTTTTCTGCTTGCCTTCTTTCTTATAGTTAAGCTTGACGATGATACCGATTTTGTACAATTTTACAAATTATAAAATGAAACTTAGCCATGTTTACTGTTCGAAACCACAAAGTAAAGTTTGTTTGACCTCTGACATTAAAGTTATTGATTTATTGTGACTTTAAATCTTCGTATGTCGTCAGTACCCTTTTGAAATCCTGAACGTGTGACAGTCAACGTCCATATTTGGAATTAAATGGCTGTTCTAAAATATAATGAAAATGTATTTTGAAATCTATGGAAAAGCAGCTATGAAAATTAACACATTTTATCTAATATTAGTTCTCTAGATTTCTATTGACGAAAATAGAGGAAGTTTTAATTACCAATCATAATGGATTTGGCTTTAAAAGGTCGATTGCATGAATAAACAAAAGGACAACAGAAAAACGACCAATAATTACTTATTTCAGATTAAGTACAGTGCGTAGCTCTATCCGGCCTTAAAAGTATGTCGATATTATAGAGCAAAACTACAATGGCATTTATTCTTTAATATATATAATTAATGTAGTATCTTAATTAATTCATGGACTTCGTTAACACTATATAGGTTTTGTATTATCCAGCATTTCCTTATACTGAATTTCTTTAAAAGAGTTGTTGTATAAAATATGTAAATACATTCAATTTGTTATCAACGGAGATTGAAATAATCTACAATTTCTATAAGGTAAGTAGCAGCCCATTAACGTCCCACTGCTGGGCACAGGCCTCCTCACTCATATGAGAGAGGGTTTTTAGAGCATAGACCCACCACGCTGCTCCACTGCGGATTGGCAGGCATAGTACACAAGTGCACTCTCTATTCCTTCACTCTCATAGTCCGATGTGACGGTAATCCGACACAACCGGAGAGAGATCAGGCGCAGGACCGACGGCTTAACGTGCTCTCCGAGGCACGGGGGTGGATCACACCGCCAACTTCCCAACTTCCGGCAAATATTAAGAGAATCTTAATAGAAAACTCAATGTCCATTATTGAATTGGCCCCACTCGGGACTCGAACCCAGGACCTGATGTCTGTATTCGAACATGCTAACCACTAGACAATGAGGCAGTCACAATTTCTATACAAACAATTAAATAAAAAATTTTAATTATAAATTGGATTTAAAGCGGTTCCCGCTGTGATATTTTATCGTTACGTATATAATTCTTGATTAAGCAGTCTAATATGACTATAAAACTAGTCGGGTTCTTCATCATTATAATTTTAAACTACTTATCATATCATGTTCATTGTTAATCATTTAAAATAACTTTTCCAGATGGTAGGCGTGGGAAGCGAGCCCTATCCTCCACAGTACTATGGCTCGCCACCGTGCTATCAACATTCACCGCAAAGGATACCATATGTAGGTCAGTAAAATTTCCATTGTTTGCATAAAATATTATTGAATTTCATTATAGCATCGCCTAGCGATATAATCATATCTCTACATAAGTGAAAAACTATTACTCGCTCATAAAGAATGTAACTGTCACTTAATTCAGTCTTTGTTAAAAGAAAATTGATAGAAAAATTATACTATAAGTTGAAAGATTACTTAGACGATAGGAACGCGTGTAAGTAATCTAAACGAATTGCGCTAATTTGAATATAATAATGTTGATGGTAAAAAAAATACAAAATACCCGACTAAGTTTGTTGTGGGATCTTCTCATAGCAGGGCGCGAAGAAAGCTCCCTAACTTTATATTTTAAGTTGTTCTTCAGTTGTACATTAGAATTAGTGTGTGGAAAAAAATATTTATTTGACGATTCTAAAGTGCTGTAATAGGCCTACTTGAATAAAGATATTTTGATTTCATTTGATTTAACGAGATGTCCAAAATTGTCGTCCTGATTGACTGAAACTCCTATCGTATACGTGTAGACTTTTACTAAGAATGGATCTTCCCATATTCCACAGACTCGATAACTACGCAGCTATTACTACTACTGGTATTATAAACTGATTCGTGTTTGTCACTTTACTCAAATAATTAGTTTGCATAATCGAGACATCGGTAATGGCAGGATTATTAATTACAGTGGAGACCTTATCAAATATGTATATATAGTTGTCTATCGAAAAGTTTTAACTCCGCGTGAGTACAAAGTACACATGTCAGAAGTGAAACTTCTTTGGCAAAAAAGTTGTAATATGTTAAAAAACACTATTTTGCTTTCTATTAGAAACTATTCCTATATGTCAAACGGTTGATGTTCGTCCCAGAAATCAAATTACTATTAAAAAGAACAATTTTTTATAATTTTTAATAACAACCATTTCAAATCATTTCTGATCGCAACTGTAACATTTTACGGATTTTTACTTTAGTTTTGACCATAATAAAGTTGAAACATTCTGCAATTATCATAACCCTTGTTATTTATTGATTCTGAGTCGGCACGAAGATTGCCTAATCCGCAAGTAAACTAATAAAAATCTAATAAAAGCTTAAGAATTTATTAAAGTCTAGTCTTCGTAGAAATAAGTTTATTACTACTTATGCTATATATGTGATCGTATTCGTAAAAATAGGAAGCGGCATCTGAATCTCTTACTGCATACTGCATAAAATAAAGGCAATGGTTGTTTTATCCATTGGCAGAGTACCGAGGATGCCCGTGCCCACTGAACGCGTGTCCAAAAAACGTCCTTATTGGGCCCGCTACTGGTAAAGCCCCGACCGGTGGCGGCCCAGCGGACGTACTCTCGGCCCTTGCGCCGCCCGGGGGCGCCTTCCGACCGAAGGTGCGGGCGTGCGCACTTGACTCCGTTGCCGACACGCACGGCAGCGGAAAGGTAAACTTAATTAATTTATTAACTAAACATGTCTATAAAATAACATAATTAACATTTAAAAGTGGTAGGCCCCACCTCTCAATGGACTGAAACGATCAAGGGAGTAAAACGCTCCCACAGAATAACAGCGTGAAGTAGGAACACTCATTTTCTGCATTACGTTGAGCGAGTGAGAAATCCGGAAGGTTGTTGTGGCAAAAAAACAAATAAAAAAAGCAAAACCAAAAAGAACATAGTGGAATTTGTTATTTTTAAACTATACTATAATGATTAATGTATAAATTTTGACAGGATCCTCCACTCGAACCAGAGCCACCTGAACCACCTACGGCGGCAGATGCACCTCATCCATGCCCATTGCCTGCTATTGGAGGCGCTTCACCAAAGCGAGAAATATATGATGTACGAGAAAGCCTTCGCCTAACCGCTGATGTGCCTGGCCCCACTGAAGCTACTGGCCCACCCTCACCGGCACGAGGAGCATGTGCTCCTCAACCACCACCGTCGGCACCAAGACGTGCGCGTCTAGGTAAAGCAATGGCAAGACGATCATTAGCAGGTGATGATACAGGTCTACTTATTTCTACCCCACAATCTACTGTGGTTACCCAAGACGTAGACGATGATGTTCTTGCTATTTCGCCTCCTGTTTGCGCACCAATCGATCTTTCCTCGTCCGACGAAAGATCAACACCATTAGTAGATGTGAAGAAAGAAAATGAGGGCCCTACTAACGCAGCGTCTAGAAAGACCGATACTCAAGCCCTCAAAGAACACAATTGCACTACAGCCTTAGACACGATGGATCCCGCCGACGCGGCGAAGGCCGTCAAACGGAGATATTCAAAGCCAAAATTAGAAATAGAAATGAAAGATGTCACACTCGAGGATGCATGTAAAACAAATGGCATCGGAGAACACGTTAAGCTTCAAAAGCGGCGAAAAGTTTCCGGTGAACTAACACAAGTCCAGCGAGTCGAAACAATTACGAAGGAACCCAAGAAAAAGTCAACGCATAATAACAAAAAATCACAAAAAATATCATCCGGCGACAAAAAAGCTCATAAAAGGAAATCTGACACAATGCCAACAGAACCAAAAGCAAAGAAAGGAACGCTTGACAAATCTATAAATGGCGATCCACGCCTTACAAATATTGCAGCTGTACCCGACGACGATCTTTGCATAACACCCAAAACTAAGAGTGCTTTATTACTCGACAATTTAATAAGAAAAAATAGTATAGATAGGCCCGATGCTAAAGGATACTCATCAGACACAAAGCTAAATCCAGCTGAACTTTTCTTATCTCCTAATGATAATATATCTCAAAATTGTACAAAGAAAACCTTAAATATAAATAACAATGTAGTCGAAAATAATGTTCCTGTAAATGGCGTACAGCCAAAAACCATCGCTGCAGTCAGTCAACTAATAGGAAAAAAACTAGCATCTAAAAATGCCTGCAAAATAGAGAAAGTTGATTCTAAAATCACACACAACCATAAGTCAGTATTATCAAGTCCCACCGAAGCATTAATCGTCAAAGACGTTCTCAACCAGAAACCGCTCTTAAACGGCGAAACAAATATTGAAAAATTTAATTTACCGACTTGTCTCGAGGATGATAAATACAAAGTATTAGACGTTAAAGAGAAATTCGAAGACAAAGACGGTATTTTATCTATTAAAGATAAATATAGCACACTGGATGTTAAACCCGAAATAATATCCAATTCTTTAAAAACTTTCACTGATCAATCAGACGCAATCTCTAAACAAGTAATTTCTGATAATTCAAATGAATCTCAAATGATGGCTTCTGTGTTGACCAATGAATTCAATATAAATAACAATTCTAAGACTTCTGAAAAACCATCAGACAGCTCAACAACAGATAAATCTTTATTAAAGAAAAACAAATCAAACACAGATATACCAAATGGCGAGCTTAAAACCAAAAACGTCGAAAATTTGGTTAAGTTACTGGCATCGAAGAAACTTGCAACAAAACCAACGGACGTGATGTCGCCTGTTGATCAAAAAGACGACCGAGTTAAAGAAAACGATAGCGTGGCAGCAAAACGTTGTAAATTAACGGGGGAGAAGGCGAGCGGCGACTCTAAAAATAAAAATGTGGAAAAAGTTGTCAAATTACTCGTTTCAAAAAAGACCGTTATAAAAACAGACGAAGCCTCATTGGTTGTTGAAGACGCCTGTTCTTCTCCCATACCGAGTATGAGAAAGACCAGACGAAGACGAAGTGGTGGTAGGCGCATGAGAAGAATGGCAGCACCCTTGACACCTCCAGACTTGCATTCTAGAACGCAGCCCAAATGGAGCAATGGATGGAATTGGGACGGAGAACCCTATGTCTCCAAAGTATATCAAAATGTAAGTTTTCACTATTATGTATTTACAATATTTTTACGTACGTGTAAAGTACGTGTAATAAATTGTTGTATATTTATTAATACACAGCGCTATCTTCTCTCTTCTTGTTTCCCTGACGCTAGGATTGTCTGGAAGAGATCGCTAACGAATTATAAGACCGCCCAATTTTACACTTAAAGTACCTTGTATTAAAAATTTGTATATTTCTTTCGTATTATCTACTTATCTATGTATATCGTTGTAGAATGACTCGCGGTTGGACCGCATGGCTCAATGCTGGCTGCGAATGACTCACGAAAGCGGAGACCGTGTGTCTCGTGGCGACTGTGTCTTACTAAAAGCTTCACTGAAGCCCTCCAACGAGGCACCGCCATATGTAGCCAGGATAGCCAGCCTGTGGGAGGACCCCGAAAACGGTAAATATTATTGTAAATTTGTAATATTGACAAAAGCAACATGGCATTTTTATTTAGAATTCGTCATTTCTAATTTAATTAAATTCCTGATCTCCTATCATATCTTTCTTTTCTCCTCTAAATCTCGGAAATCTAAAGTTTTAAATTTGTAGAAATATAAAAAAGACCTCAAAATTATCTTTATGTATATAGATGTAATCTCTGATGTTGTCAATAAAATGAAAAAAAAACTTGAAATTCCAGGTGAAATGATGGTATCGTTGGTGTGGTACTATCGGCCAGAACACACAGAATGCGGGCGGCAGGCGCACGATGCCCCCGATGAGGTGTTCGCGTCGCGACACCGAGACGCAAACTCAGTCGCATGTATCGAGGACAAATGCTATGTACTCACGTTCAACGAGTACTGTCGGTAAGTTAACCTTTTCGGCTTTAAGTATCAAGAAATTACGCGTAATCCGAACGGAAGTACCATAAATTTCAGTTAATTTGAATGAAAATCTGAAAGAGAGTCATACGAACATTGCGTGCATATCGTTGCGCTTCTAAGCGTAAAGTGACATACGCAGCCGCATAAATCGGCGAAAACGAACACAGTGTCGTACATTTGTCTCGCTCTTTCCTTACGGCGACCACATTTGTTGGAGTGACAGAAACAACATGGCGCTAGCAGACTAAAACAAAACGTTATGATAAACAGTATTTTTAAACGATTGGCGTTTTCCATAACATAAAAATTAAAAGTTCGTACAAAGTACACATGTCAGAAGTGAAACTTCTTTGGATGGAGGGAAAAAGGAAGACGTGTTAGGAATTTATTTAATTTAATTGTCATTAAAATAATTAAAGTGCCGAAAATTAATACAAATAATTTATTGAAATATCAAATGACGAATTTTAAATAAATATGCCACGTATTTTGTGTCAATATTTGAAGTTATTAATTAAACTTTGTTTTTGAATTTTACACCTAGAAACGATAATATATGAAATATTTTTATTTTATTATGAAAAAATCTGCAAATCTGCGTGACGCTATGCACGCGTTTCATCCGTGAAAATTTTACCCTCGTGCGCCTAAAGAAGTTTCACTTTAATAAAATGAAAAAGGTTGCATTATGACGCTTTTGTGATTACATCTTATACTCAAGTTATTAAATTAAAAGTCATTCAACTCCCCCGATTCGAACCGGCTAGGTTATCTAAAACCGTTTTTATTTTCTGGTTAATACAGTCTCCTTTAGCGACGGCCTATTTTATAGCTGGTAAACGAATTTTGTGTGAATTTATTTTTCTATTTGTTTCCATTTACCTAAACGTACTAGGTAAAACCTAACGGTTTTACCTAGTACGTATTCCTATATATCATCATATATATTAATATTTGGGGCTATTGTTCTATGTGAGTATGATACTCTAATGTTAACAATTACTAAACAAATTTCGTAATTGATATTGCCTTCTTTGACATTTTCTGATCTTTTTATTTTTACATGCAGGTATAAAAAGCGTCTAAAGGCAGCCGAAGAAGGTATAACAATCGGCCCTTGTATCGTTCCGTCGTTACCCGCGAGTGAGGTAAACCCTGCACTCGCACCCAACGACACAAAGCTACCGCCTTCGGTGTCTCCCGAATTGGTACTATTCTGCAGGAAGATATACGACTTCAGGTCCAAAAAAATACACGAGCCCAACAAATGAACCGGCCACGGAAAAGTTTGGATGTCGATTTTACACGGGAATGTCGGGGATGGACCTCATGATTTTTATAAGTATTTTTATCAACACCAAAGCTCGGAATAAGTCTATCGTCGGCAGTACTTCCAGATTGATCTTTAGATATGAGAAATGTATACTTTTGTAGTGTCTCATCGAACCCCTTATTAGTACAAAGAACTATTCCATTTGCTGTGTGTGGGCATTTTCTTTTCTGGATAATCGCCGATCTGTCCTTCTGTTGCTCGTATTGTATCGTATTGTACCGTAGTGGTGTTTATTGTATATTAAATTGTGTTGCGTATTTCGTGACGATCGATGGTGAAGATGAACTTTTGACAATGGATGCCTTTTTATAATATATAAGTAGCTGTAAGTTAAATCATGGATGCATAATTGTGTATAGCTATTATGTTTATTTTTGCTTCGGGATTGATGACTAAGTCTTATGTATTCTCACTTCTGTAGAGGCGATTTGTTTGTGGTAGATGTTCTCACTGTATCTCTGTAAAGATGGAAAGATTAATCATTTGATACAAATCAGTGTTAATTAAATTGAACCTTAGTGTCATTCATTTAAAGTACATTTAGCAATTACAGTAATTGATATGTTATAAGAGTAACAGATGGCTTTGTTGTCTTAAAATGTACTTTAAATTCAATGGATAAAGGTTTGATTTAATTTAGAATGATTTGTATGATATTATTAAACTTGCCATCTTTAAATTGTGTGACGTCTCTCGAGGTGGTTCGGTCTAGGTTTTGTTTGGCGAAACGGAAAAGGCATTTATACATTTAAAATTAATTTTAATTTACTGTTACATTGTTATCTGCGTAGAGTCTATGATAAATTATATTGAAACAACAATGCAAATGAGCCATGTCTGCGAATGTAGTGTTATATTCGCTTTCCTAACTTTTACACAATTTATTTTATTAAACAAATAGGGAAAAGTCTCATACAGCTCCTTTTACACAATAAATATTAATAAAAAAAAGAAAATGTTAAGAAAGCACAAGTATAAAATCATACGGAAGAATGACTTCAAAATTTAAGTCTGTACTTTTAAAAAATGCTCAAAGGCAAGTAAATCCCTTAAATTGAAAACTAATAAAACAGCTAAAACTAGATTCCGTACATTTTTTTAAATTTACATGACATTTAAAGAGTTACTGTTGTATTATTGAAATATATTTTCACTGCATTTAAGGAATTGATTTTAACTTATACTATTTCTTTTTTTACATGCAAATCAATTTGTATCGTGAATATAACTTTTTTTCAATGCCACTGATTTTTTATTAAATATGTTATCGAAGACTGATGTCGCAAGAGCGAAGCACACGTTTTTTACTAAAAAAAAAGTATACATAATCTACGGGGATCTTGCGAAACGTTTTTCATTTCAATTTATAGTGTCAGCCAATATTTTACACTAAAAAAAAATAACAAATGGGATCATTGTAACATATTTTTAAATATAAAATTAGTGCATAGATGTAAACGAAATGTGTTGGGCGGAAGAGATATATTGTATGGCTATTAATAATGATATCTCTTATCATTAGAGCTTATGTTGGAATACACCAACGCTAATCATTTCTTCCGGGACGTTAAAACTTACAATTTTACAATGTTTTCTTAGATTTTCGCGTTTATACTGATGTTACTACTTACTAGGTTTAACGGAGTTATATCGTGTTTGTTGTTTTTTTTTCTTTTTTTGGAGAAATCAAAGTCTATAACATAATACCATACAATCTCGGACGTACAGTCAAATGAAATTCTTTTTTATAATTAGCTAACTCGTCAAACTTCCTACCGCCTCAAAACTAAATAATAAATCGCGTTCAGAAATTGTTGGTTGTCAATGGCAATTGTCAAAAAGGATTGAATAAAAAACCAATAGTTTTATTTTGAATGTAATACGATTTCTGAACAACGGAAAGAACATCAAACTCTGACAATCTGACATTCAGAACAAGAAAAATAGTTACTCCTCAATTTAATTTGATTTCTTGGCCTGGATTTTATTCCATTGCCTTTATGGCCAATTGGGTCTGATTACTTCGCCAGCGATACGTAGATCGGGAAAGACAATTATTGAATTTGGTTTAAAAAAAAACAACAACTTTAATTCTTGGCAACCATATTACCATTTAATCTTATAAACTCAATTAAATCTACATAGAAATTTACAGAAAGGAAACAGAAGCATCAACAAACTCTCAATAACCGTACATAGAAAGAACATACAGTAGGAGTAGGACTGTACTGTAGCTTTGGACAGAAAAAAAAGGATATAACTTACAGCGCCTTCATCTAATCCACACTCACAGAGGGAGTTATCCCTAATCCTCATTTTATCCAGGTGGATAGGCGTACAAGCTAAACTATGGTGTGAACTACACGTGGGCAATTAATATAGGTAATTATCCATCGATCCACATATCTAACTCACTAAAACTAAGGACAAATAGGTATGTCAGGTTCGATCAATTAATGAACTGATCGATTAAGGAACTTGCCTTTAATCAACTCTGACTCGGTCCAGTACTCTTGCCACGGTTTTAGAAATTTGGCCATAGTTTTAGATTGAAAGTTTAATTGTTATCTTTTTCTCCCTCATGTCAAAATTGCAACACTACAGTTTTCAGTTGAACGATTTACGCGATATACAATTCGTTAAACCTTGTTATATCTTTTTACAATTCAGGAGACATTATTAGTGGAATGTTGTGTTTTAATGTGTGAGTTCACGCGAACAGATGGGAATATATTTAATTTGCGTTGTATTCTGTGTATTAGATCCGTAATTTTTATGTAGTGAAGAATTTAGATTATATATGTAAAGTTAAATATCCCATGTGGAATATTTTAAAGGGCATTTACACTCTTTGCAACTTGTGATGCGGTCTTTCTATTTCTTATGTGTCTCTTGGACTGTTTGCGTTGTTGGCTGTCTTTTGTTTATTTTTTTTTATGTAATTAATACTTTGTACATATCTTACTTTAACTTTTTTTTATTAGTTATAATTTCATGCTTACTTTTCCAGTGAGATTTAATCAAATTGTAAGCGCAGTTTATCTTAATTTCATTCCAGTAACATTTCATATTTTTATTTTGTTTTATTTATATTTAGACTTACAAATGAAATCATAATCTTTATCGAATCCAACATTATTTTAAAAAAATTTATAATAATTTTTTTATCATCAATATTATTCATTTTAATTTAATTCCTGTAATATGTAACTTTTTTAATATTTTAAATGAAAAAAATTGACGGTTTTAGTCTTTATCGAATGAATTAAAACACATATTTTAATTAATTATGGCCTTTGTTTTTGGGATTTTCTTATTACAATCTCACTGGTTTCTACTATTCCAAAGTTTGTTTTTGAATGTTTCTTATCCTTTGCTTGATGCCAAAAAAAAATTAGCTGCAATTTCTATTATTCAATGATAATGTAATACCATTCTCTTTTCTATTTAGGTTATCCAAATGTAGGTGCAGTTTGCGCGCGAAATATCTTTTAAATAGCACATTTGATGAGACAATAAGGAACTGAAAAATTTAATCAAACATTATATATACAAATATATTTTATACAAATTCCATCAAAACACATTGAAAATATCTATGTTTATATACGCACAAACTGCACAGACATCGTAACTCATTACTAATTAATTAGATTTAATGAGTAAATTCCATGATAGTAATATTACTATAAGCTCTCCCTCGCTTGTAGATGGAATGTTTTAATGATGTTACCTGGACCCGCAATCGCAACCTTCTTTTAGTCAATGATAATTTTTAGAGTTAGATTTATCTACTAATAAGTAAAAAATACCTTGTTTTTATTATTTATTTGTTTCAATGGAAATTATATAGGTATATTTTTATTATTGTAACCTACATAGTTACGTTGGCTGTAATTTAATATTGATGTAAAAGTAATATATGTATTTTTATTTCAACTTTCGTTTCATTTCTTTACGGATCGGAAACGTGGTCGCTGTTCGGCCTCATTCGAAATCTCAGTCACTCAGCGGACGATGAAAACGGCTCGAGGTTTCACTATGCGATCGAATCAGAAATGATGAGATCCATAGCAGAACCAAAATCACTGACAGCATTACGAATCGCGAAACTGAAGTGGCAATGGGCGGGGCACATAGTCCGACAAATCGATGGACGTTGGGTTGCTGGAATGGCAACCCCAGACGGTACATCATAGGCAGACCCCACAAGGTGGACCGATGATATAAGGAGAAAGCCTCTGGAGCCTGGCGGCGCAAGATCGGGCCTTGTGGGCATCATTTCGTGTGGCTTATGTCCAGCAGTGGACGTCCATCGGTTTTAGCGAAGGGACTTAAATAACGAATACATTTTGGGAGATAAAAAAGGTAAGTAGTAGTCCATTAACGTCACACTGGACACAGGGCCTCCAAACTCATATGAGAGAGGGTTTTTTAGAGTATAGTCCCACCACGCTGCTCCACTGCTGATTGACAGGCATAGTACACAAGTGCACTCTCCTATTCCTTCACTCTCACAGTCCGACGTCATCAGCCAAATGGTCGCTACACCAGCAATACCTTTTTATTAAGTTTTCCATAACTACAAGGAGAAAAGGGGGTAATGCGGGTCACTTCAGCGAAAATTCAAATAAATTTTTAATCACTAACGAAATATTTATTGCAACTGCCTTTAAACATAATTTACCTAATTATCATCTATCATTAGAAATAATTTTCAGTCCATTTGGCAATCAACTTTGGATAATATAAAAGTGTTATATATATACGCTAGGTACGTATAGAAGCTATGCGTAATTTGCCGGGTTATATATGTCATTACCTTATTTATTAAACCAGTGCGCTGTCAGCCGTGTTTTACTACATATTTCCTGTCATCGAGTTACGAAAAGTTAAAAAAACAGCTTTGACTCTCATTGCACCAACGTGCGGGTAAGGATGGTCACCCCAGGGGGTGATCAAAGAAAAACTGACGGCTTATTCCCAATCAGAAAGAATCTCACCACGTATCGCAGATATAACCTTGCTACTTAATATGAGGTATATCTGAACCAAATCTCGTTGTTACTTGTCCTAGCCATCTCTTTCCAACATTGTCTTGGTAGCCATCCGCATCGTCCTGGAATAAGCCGTCAGTGCCAACATCTGACTCAGAAATTACGTCCGTTTCTTGTAATATTTCGCGCTTTACTTTTTAAGGATCCTTCTTCTGTATTGTAGTCTTTTCCATGACATTTACCCTTCCATCTGTTTTATTTTATTTACCCTAATCTTCATCTTCATCTACTTATTTTCACTTTGCTGATTTGATTAACAGTGCAACCATATAAAATATTTGCCTATTTCTTCATGAAGTTTGCTAGTACAGCTTCTGTATCAAGACTAAAGATAGTGAATCGTCCTAAATGAAATATTTTCTGAGGTAACTTTCTTTATCCTCTTTTGAATACCTGAAAATAGGATCCCCATGAGCTAATCAGCATTTTTATACCTACAAGGACCTATATCAAAAGCTTTATAGCTTTTTCCAGGTTAGCGGAAGACCAGGAACCCTTTTCAATTGTCCCGACATTCGGCTTCAAACTTTCTAAAAACAAATAAAAATGACGTATTTCAACATGCAAAGTTACAAAAGTCACCTGACTCTCATTTCCGCAATCACCCTTATAAGAAAAAATTTAAATTAAAAAATTCTTTAAGACATTGATATAATCTGAACTACACATCACATTTTAAAAAGTCTAACCAAGTCCTTATAAAAGTCTTGATCGCGTACAGCAAGATATTCGGCATTTATCTTCTAATTTGCACAAATTCAGCGGAGCACAAAATAAAAAAGCCGACGTAACTTAGTGACGCGAGTTCTGACTGGCGTGAGCTATTTCAGGTGTTGCTGGAGGGCCAGCGTGTTGATGGGGATGTCATTTACGCATCGCTTGCATCGCATATTGTTTCGTGGATATGAGGGCGACTCCCATTGCCCACTGACCCCGATTACCCCATTCTCTCCTAATAGGATGCGCTAACGAGCTATGATTTTCAATGGCCGGAATGGGGAGATATTAACTTCGGACTATGGACTTCGTTTATATTCAACAAGACAGCACTAAGAGCTACAGCAGCAACAAAACAATCGCAATTTTGCAAGAAAAGTTTGCTGAATTCTCAGAGTTACAATAATTGATAACAATTGACCCCCCGAATTCTTTTGACTTAACACCTTTAGACATTTTTCTTTATGAAGTGAAACGTTTTTATGCTAATTTGGTTGAAGGTAAGGTAGGTAGTTTTAATATTTACAAATAACATGTGGAATTAGCTATTTTTCATAAAATAAAAATATGTCTAAATTTTTAATTCAAAAACAAATTCAATTAACATTTTAAAAATTGAGATTTCAATAAATTATTCGTATTAATTTTCGACACTTAATATTTTAACGACAATTAAATTCAATAAATTCCTAACATATATTCCTTTTTCCCTCCCTCTAAGTCTCGGAAATCTACAGTTTTAAATATAAACGACACTTAAAATTTGTTTGCCAAAGAAGTTTCACTTCTCATATGTGTGCTTTGTACGCACGCACTTTTTCTTACACGAGAGTAAGATACATTCTTTGCCAAAGCCCCACGATTGCTTCAAGACCATAATGATCAAATTCGTGCAGTTATCGAGGACACACATGCCCAAATGTGGGAATCGTTCATTATTATACTATATATACTATATGTTGTTGTTTTCTTGCCCTTATCCCACTAGGTGGGGTCGGCACAGCATGTTTCCTTTCGCCACTTCACTCTATCCGCTGTCATTTCTACATTCACACCCTTAATACACATATCCTCTTTCACACAATTCATCCACACTTTTTTTGGTCGCCCTCTCCCGGCCCTGCCGCTTACCATCATATTTAGAACCCTCTTACATACATGGCTATCCTCCCTTCTCATTACATGTCCATACCAGGCTAACCTTCCACTCCTTAACTTCTCGTTCACTGGTGCTACTTTCACACTTCCTCTAATATACTCATTCTTAATCTTATCCAATTTTGTCACTCCACACATCCATCTCAACATTCGCATCTCCGCTGCATGCAATTTCCTTTCATTCTCCCCTTTGGTGGCCCAGCACTCTGATCCATACACGATGACAGGTCTTACGATCGTCTTATAAATCTTCCCCTTAAATTTAAGGGGCATTCTGGCATCGCAAATTGTTCCCGAGACCTGCCTCCACTTCATCCAACCTGCATTTATCCTGCTAGTAACATCTCGGTCAATGCCGCCGTCGTTTTGGAAGATAGAGCCGAGGTAACGGAAATCTGAGCAGACTCGAAGGGAAACACCATCTAAGACAATCGAAGAAAAACTGGATGGATCCCCGAAATCACAGAACAGATGTTCTGTTTTGGTCCTATTGATCTTCAACCCAGTAAATTCAAAAAAATTCAATGTACAGATATTATTAATAATAGTGTTATTGCCTTTTT